>PVJH01003376.1:0-57560 GCA_004026705.1 Nesogale talazaci
TCAGGCTTCAAGAACTCAAAAGCATAACTTTGCATGCTCACTTTCCTGATATGATCCCTGAGGACAAATGTGTGCATATGCAAATGTGGTGAAGAAAGCTGATGGTGCCCGGCTTCCAAAAGATATAGCGTCTGGGGACTTAAAGGCTTGAGTAAACAAGCGGCCATTCAGCTCAGAAGCAATAAAGCCCACACGGAAGGCTCTAATTCTTTATGAGAGGGGATGGCAGTGAAGCAACTGGTTGGGATCTTGCAGTTAGCAGTCCAACCAGTAACCCATTATGCCATAATATAAAACCCCTTTGAAAAGCACCCCCCCCCCACCTGACTTGGCTCTTCCCCTTTTGTGGTAATGAGATGCCTACTTCCTGATTCTAAGATAATGCGCTTTAAACCTAGCAAGATGATAACCACAGTTTACTTTCAAATAATCGCTGACAGCTGAATCACAATCAAGTTAATGCCTTCCTCCACCTTCTTACCCATAGATATCAAGAAAAAGAGGATCTTTTCGATCTGAATAATAAAGGCAAGGCCTAAAAGAGCCATCATTAGATAATTGAGTGCATTTCACAGTTCTCATTAAATTCAGCTGTAAGACACAGATATCCAAAATGATGCTAACAAACAAGGTAGCTGCTTGTTTGTCTTTTATAAAATTTCAGAGATACGTAGTTTGGATTCACCTGACAGCAATAGTCCCTGAGCTACACGTTAGTAACTTACAGTCCTTTTATCTTCTGCTTCTCGCCCTCCACTCAAATTGCTGTTTTCCTTCATGCATCACTCTTACATTCTAGTTAGTAGGAAGGAGGAAGGAGGAAGCTAAAGGAGGTGACAGTGCTTGTAGCTGTGTTTAATGTCAGGTTCCCAAATGGTGCAAGCAACATTCTTTTGACCAGAATTTTGTCTTATTGAGCTTCAAGGAATATCAAAGCGTGTACTTCTTATTTAAGGTAGAGATATAGTTAGACAAAAATCAAGGATTCACTGTCCAGCTTTTATGTGCATTTAAAGCAAATGAAAATACCAGGAGTTGAATCGAGTTCACCTCAGATCTCAGGTTATTGTTTTGTTGTGGTGGCAGCGGCGGTCATGGTTTTGAACACGTTAAGGAAATGTTTGCTGCAGATTATCCAATTCAATATGCTGTTTGATTGTCTGATTGCTGGAGCTTCATTGTTGATCCTGGTGAAATGGAATCCATCATAACTTCACTCTTTTCTCTTTTTCATGATGTTGCATATTAATCTAGCTTTCAGGGTTTTGTTTTTCTTATTTTAAGGTGTAATCTTTAGTGAAGACTTCAGAAGTCTATCTTCATTGGTAAATGTTTCAATAAGAAAGTTTGCATTAATCAGAGGGGGGAACTGATGAATATTATAGAATTAAAAAACAATCCCAAATAACCAATTATTTGTTGATTTTTGTAAGGCATTTTATATGATATTAATTTTGGTATCCCATATATTTGTGGTTATATTATAGCTCTGGAAAGTCCTTATGGAGCCCTTATTCATCCCACAATTTAAAAATATTATCTCTACTTAGTTTTAATTTGGATACTACAAAATTCACCCTATTTGTGCATACAAAAATGTGGTATTTAGAATATTTTAAAATGTGTGCACCTTTACCATTATGCATATTACTGAATAGTTTCATTACCTACATAAGAAATGCCATATCCTTTAGCAGTATCTATTTCCTTTTCCCCACAGCCACTGTTTCCTTTTCCCCACAGCCACTGGTCAGCACTAATCTTTGGACATGTTATCAAGATATCTCAAAGAGGACATCAAAATTAGTAAAGTAGAGGTTCAATAAAAAAGAAGTTGTTCAAGTGGGTAAATTGACACAGTGGCTGCAACCCATGCAATTCAAACAACACTGAATGTGGGGTGGGTGCAGGATTCGGCAGTGTTTGGCTGAATTATACTGAGGTCACTGCAAGTCAGAACCCATTGGATGAACCCCATGACAGCAAAAAATCAGTGTTGCTCCAGTCATCAACAAATGGACTCTTCAGTTGTCTTCACTTGATAATCACGAATAATGGCACTGCAGGCATCGGTGCACAGTGTTGTGTGGCCATATGTTTTCAGTACTCAAGGCTATATAAATCAGAGTAGAATTAATGGACTGTGTGTCGTTCTATTGTACATAGGGTTTCTCTGAGTCAAAATTGAATCACCTGCAACTAACAGCAGGAATGTGGCAGTTTTGCATTTTATAATTTGAGGAAATGTGTCTTTAAAAGTATTGGCACCATTTTTAATTCTCAGCACCTATATGTTAGGGTTCCAAAATTCCACATTTTTGTCCATTGCTCATTTTCTTCATCATAACTTAGTGTTTGTGAGGTGGTATTTTACTATAATTTTCATTTTCTTCATGGCTTTTTTCATGGGTCATATTTTTATATATCTCTTGGCCACTTGTATATCTTAAATGAAGAAACCCCTATTCATTTCATTTTACAATTTAAACTTTTCACTTTATTTCAAGTTGAAATGTTTCTTTATACATTTGATACAACTCATTTTCTCATACATGATTTGCAAACGTATCCTCATATTCTGTGAATGGTATTTTTTCACTTTCTTAGTTGTGTCATTTGAAGTACAATATACTTTAAGTTAAATGAAATTGAATTTCTAGACTTTTTTTCCTTCAGGTTGTCACTGGTAGTTTGCTATAATAATAAGTTCTAAGAATTCATTAACTCATCAAAGGGCTTCAATATTCCCCCCCATATTTTGTTATAACACTTATAGTTTTAATTATAGTTTGATCTGTGATTTTTGTGCAATTTTTTATATAATAGGCAAGAATTCGATTTCACTCTTTTGTATAGAGATATCTAGTTGTCTCATCAATATTTTTAGTAGATTATTCTTTTTCTTAATAAAGTATCTTCTTACTCCTCTCAAAACTTCATCAAGTTGTATTATGTTGTTGTAGTTGTTAGGTGTCATCCAGTCAGGCCAACCAATAGAGGCCCTCTGCATCAGAGAATTAAACAATAGCTGGCTCTGCTCCATCTTCACTAGGCTTCTCTTCCTTGAGCCCGTTGTTCCCAGCATAACACTAATCCATCTCCTTGAGGGGTTCTCCTCTGTCCTTGTCGCTCTGCTTTTCCAAGTACAATTGTCCTTTTTCCAGCAATTGGTATCTCTTGGCAACACGTCCAAATTATGCAAGATAAAGTCTTGCTATCCTTGCCACTAAGGACCCATGTGGCTGTACGTCTGCCATGGCAGATTGGTTTACCCTTTTAGTTGTCCATTTTCCTTTCAATAATTTTCTGCTGCAGCATAATCCAATTGCATTGATTATTCTTCAATCTTCTTTATCAGTGTTCAATTTTCCCATATATATGAAGCAATTGAAAGAACCATGATTGGTTCTGGCATAACTAAGTCTTCAAATAATATCCTTGCTTTTCAGTATTTTAAAGAGCACATTTTCCTAAGGCAATTCATCTTTTGATTTCTTGAATGCTGCTTTCAAGAGCATCAGTGGTAGATCTGATCTTGTGGAAACATTTCATTTGATCTTACATCAATTTCTGGAACCTTGAATTTGGCTAATTTTTTCACAGCAGATTGAACTTCTTCCTACAGCAGCATTGGTTCTTGTTCTTACTTTATATCCTGAAAGGTAGAGTGTCAAATACTCCACAGTGTTTGGTACAATGACTATTTTTCATCTATTTTGATGCTATCTGAAACATTGAATATTTTTCCTATAGAATCTTTCAATATCGCAACTCTAAGTGCATTTTTTCCATGAGGTCTTTCATGTTCAGATATTCTAATATGTTCTTCCCTTCTAGTCATCTAATTATATATCTTTGAATGTTTCATTATAGTATTTGACTATTTCTTCCAAAGATAACCTTTAAGATTGTATGTCCAGTTCTTGGATGTCATCATTTCTTCCATATACTGCAACTGTTGTATGATGAAGAGCAAATTTCAGAGTCTCTTCTGATATCTGCTTTGTTCTTTTCTTTCTTTCCTGTCTTTTAATGGTCTTTTGCTTTCTTTATCAATCTTCTTTTTGATGTGCTCTCACAGTTCCCCATGTGTTCTAACATTCGTGTTGAATCTGCCAGGTCTGTTTTTCAGATGTTCTCGAAATTCAGGTGGGATAGACTCAAGGTTTTATTTGCCTCTTGTGGACTTTTAATTTTCATTATCATTTTTATTCTTAACTTACATATGAATAATTGATGCTATATTCCACAGCCTCACCTGGGTTTTACTGGCCAATATTGAGCTTCTCTAGTTCCTCCTCCTACAGATGCAGTCAATTTGATTTCTTTTTATTCAGCCTAGAGAATAGACATGTGAATAGTCAACTTTTGTGTTGTAAAAAAAGATATTTGCTATGAACAAGCTTTTGGTTTGCAAATTTCTATCACGTGATCTCCAATTTTTTTATATTACCAAGTTTATATTTTCCAACTACTGTTACTTCCTAATTGTTTCCAGCTTTTACATTCCAATCACCAATCATTTTCTGACTGAAGATGCTGGTAGAAGTTTCTTTAGCACTAGCATTCTGGTTGGTACATAACTTTTAATAATACTTGTATTGATTGGATGTCCATGAAGGTTAGTTGATATCTTCCTATCACAGACAGCGGTGTACTTCATTATTGATATTGCAATGTCATTTTTAACAATGAATGCCATGCTTTGTCTCTGGAGTTTATAATCCCCAGTATATTTCACCGTATAATTTTCTAACTTAAAATGGCTGATACCATCCATTTCAGCTCAAAAAAGCCTAGACATATCACTCTTTATATGTTCCACTTCATTTTTAATGACCTCAAATTTTCCTAGATTCATACTTCAGACATTCCAAGTTCTGATCATTACCAAATTTTTGCAGCTGGTTTCTTCTTACTTTGAGTTTTGTCCAGTCAGGAAATGAAGGTCCCCAGTTCTCCACTCTCACAGGATTTACTTCATGTCATCATGGTGGATACAACTCCCAGAAATAAGATCTTCTTCAGTTAAATTTGAGTGCCATTAATGTGAGGGACCCATCCTCTGGCAATGCCTCTGAAAATGCTCTACTTCCATTGGTTCGGCCTTCAGTATCTGACAGCGTTTCACAGGTATGCATAAGGTTTTCCTTAGGTGCTACTTCACAAAATTGGGAATCAAGCCCTTATGTATCATTTGCTCTTAATCTGGAAACTCCACTGAAACCTGTTCTTTTTCAGTGATTCTAATGACATTTGAAATATTAGCAACATAGTTTCTAGCATTGTAGCAACACATAAGCAACAATATTATGACAAGTGGTGGAAGTCTGTTTTATATTTGTATTATTATATATAATTCTGTTATAGATACATATGTATCTTACACAATAATTAAGGCATAGTAAAACTTTTACTCAACATGCTATTAAAATATATTTATTTATATCTTTATATTCAAATTTGTATGATGTTACATGCAGAAAAGTCCACATGTATTAGCAACATGCAATTATTTCAAAATTATTCATGAGAATTTGATACTTTCTAGAATTATGAAATCATTCAAGATATGTTATGGAGAGGGAGTTTCTGGAAATTACCAAATGAAAAGTATATTCATAACCCTTAGAGGCCATTGATAATATTTTGTTTCATAGAATAGCTGATGTATTCCACTGATAGGCACCTTATTGTTGCCAGTTGTCCTTGTTTCAATTCCTGCTCAATGAAACATTGCCTTCTATGGCACACTTTTCAGTCATCCCTGTGTCTGTGGTCATTCTTGCAGTCCCAGGCAATGCGTAGAATTGAGGGGTTCCTCTACTTTATCAAGCATGCTGTGCTCCTCTAGGGAAAGGCCTCTCTTGGCAACTTGTGCCAACTATGTGAAAAAAAAAAAGATCAGCATCTGTGCTTCTAAGGAGCATTCTTCAGAGACAGATCATGACTGTTCTGGCCTTCTGTGATATATGTACCATTCATTGACTCCACCACAAAACGCATCTGTTTTTCTTTGGTTTTCCTTATTCATTGTCTAAATGTCACATACATGTGGAAAAAGTGAAAATACCATGGCTTGAGCTAGGTGCACCCAAGTCTTCAGAGTAGTATCTTTGCTTTATTGCTTCCATCATGTACTCACTGGAAAGATTGCTAAGCCAAAAGTTGATGCTCCTGCTAACAGCCATTTTAGTCCTTGCTTAAGAAATCATGACTGGTATTCAAATGTCTCTTAATGTAATTTGATAGTTGAGAGCAATTACATTAATTATGCTTATTAAAATATTTAGGATTAGCTAGTTACATTTCTTATTCAAGCTACTATATAGGAGAGTGACCAAATAAATGATAATTATGTTATGAAGAAAAGTGAAAACTTTAACCTATACATCAGCCTAAACCTTTATCAGTAGTTAATTGGCAAAGACAGAGGATAATATAATATAAGAACATTTCCTGAGCCTAGATGAAATGAGACTTAAGGGGGTTGTGGATCTTCGATAGTTTTGATTAACTGGCTTTTTCAGTTTTTTTCTTTATTTTCTTTAACATGACTTTCTGTTCATGTTCATGTTTTTCCAAGTCACCTTATGGCTTCTCCATTTGTAAATTAAGTACCATGCTCAGAATCTGCATAATTCTTATTCTAGTGTGAGATGTCTTTCAGAGAATTGCCTTCTGGTAGTTCTGCCGCTTCTTATATATCACTCAAATAAGTAAGTAAACCTATTTTGACTTATGCTTTATAGGGTATAATTAGGTGAAGAAGAAATTTAAGTTTGGCACCATGGACAATGAAAGAGATGTAATAGTTATTTCTTTAGAAACTAGCAGAGACCTGCTGTTCTTGTAGGCAGCATCATATCCAAAACATGATGAGAATAGCTGGTGCACTATAAGCTTATTCATGGTCTAGGTGATTGACAAGAGCAAAAGTTGAAAATCTGGTTTGAACAAATTTTGACTATGTTGAAAAGAAGTTGTTAGGTACCATGAGGTTGGCTCCTATCCAGAGTGACCCTGTGCCCAATAGAATCAAAGATGGCACGGGCCTCCATCACCCTCACCGCTGCTCCTGTGCTGGAGACTGTTGTTGCAGTGATGCTATCAATTCCATATCCTTGAGGGATTTCCTCTTTTTCGCTGTCCCTCAACTTTATGAAGTATGATATCCTTCTCCAGGGTTTTATCTCTCCTGATAACATGTCCAAAATATGTAAGACAAAATCTTCCCAGTCTTACCTACAAAGAGTGTTTTGGCTGTACTTCTTCCACAATGGACTTGTTTGTACATTTTGTGGTCCATAATTCTTTCAAAATTCTTCTCCAGCACCACAATTCACTTAAAGCAATTTCTCTTTGTTTTTCTTTCCCACTTATGTGAGACAACCATGGGATGGATAAGGTAAAATTTCGTCATCAAGGAACACCCTTGTCTTCCTGTGCTCTTAGAGTATTGGGGATATGTACAGCAGACTTACTCAATGCAACATGGGATGCCATTTCTTGACTACTGCTTCCATGAGATTTGATTGTGTATCCAAGCAAGACAAAACCTTTGACAAGTTCAACCTTTTCATCATTTAGCATGATGCTACACATTGGTCTAGTTGTGAGAATTTGGTCTTATTTTCATCGTGTTGCAATCCATACTGAGGGTTTCCATTCCTTGATCTTCATCCCAAATACTTTAAGTCCTCTTCACTTTCAGTAAGCAAGTTTGTTTTAGCTACTGTGTTAGTCCGGGGAGACTAGAGGAACAAATTCAAGGACATGTATATTGATATAGGGAAAGGGTTTATATACAAAAAGAATGTGACACTGAGAAAGCATCCAAGCCCAGTCCAGTTCAAAGTCATAAGTCTGACATTAACCCATATGCCCAAAATCAGTCTATAAAATCTCCTTCCGACTCATGAAATCACAGGTCAGTGGGTGCAGAATCCTGGCACTGGCAGGGGTCTCCCCATGGCTTCTCGCTTCCAGGGTTCAGGGTCCATAAACAGCATGATACCACTCCAGCTTCAGAGATCTGACTCCACCAAGGCAAAGTCGTGTGGTCTCTCCGCCAGCTCTTCCAACTTCTCAGAGGCTGCCATCTTGTCTTTTCCATGATTCATCGTCTCTTGAGACTAGCTCCCAACAACTGGGGAAGACAGCTTCTCATCTTCATGAGGGAAATATCGCAATATTTCCCAGAAGTCTCAAGAGAAAGCCATACCCACATTAAGGCCTCATTGGCTACTCAATGGCTATCTCCAGATTAACACACTAGACTCCATTTCAATCATAAAATTAACATAAGCACATGACTGCCACAACTACTTACCACAGCTTGTTAGTAAGCCTTCTCCCAATCCTGATGCCACATTTTCTTCATATAAGTCAACTTCTTTCATGAATTTTCTTAGCATACCGATTGAACGAGTATGGTGGGAGGATACAGCCCTACCTGCACATCTGATTTTAAGCCATGACAGCATTGCTTTGGGCTCTTTGTAAAATGTCTCTTGGTCCATGTACAATTCTGAAAGAGCACAGTCGCGTGTGTTGGAATTTCCTTTCTTCCCCAGGCTGTTAATGGATTTTCATGGGCCATACCTTCGAATGCCTTTGCATAGTCAATGAAGCACAAGTAAATACCTTTCTGACATTCACTGCTTTTAGCCAAGATCCATCTGACATTAGCAACATATTACTTATTCCAAATCCTCTCCTTAATGCAGCTTGAACTTCTTGCAGTTCCTTCCAATGGACCGCTGTAATCTTGTTGGATGATCTTCAGCTAAATTTTATTTGTATGTTATATCGATAATATTGTTCTATAATTTAAACATTTTATTGGATACTTTTTTTGAATGTGTGCAAAAATAGATGTCTTCAGTCAGCTGATAAAGCAACTATCTTCCAAACTTCCTAGCAAAGATGAGTAAGCATTTCTATTATTTCACCAGTTTGTTGAAATATTGTAATTGGAATTCCATTAGTATCTGGAGACTTGTTTTAACCTAATGCTTTCAGGGCATCTTGAATCTCTTCCTTCAGCTTCACCGTTTCTTTCTCTTATGCTATCTCCTGAAATCGTGAAAATTCCACTAGTTCTTTTTGGTACAGTAAATATTTTGTCATATAATCTTTCAATATTCTAACTCCAGACTAGCATTTTGTCTTTAATTCTTTCCATTTAAGATATGGTGAGTGTGTTCTTCCATTTTGGTTTCCAACGCTAGATTCTTTTCACATTTCATTATAATATATTACTTTGTCTCTTCTAACTTACCTTTGAAACATCCTGTTCAGCTCATTAACTTCATAATTTATTCTATTTACCTTCATTACTCCATGATGAAGAGCAAGTTTCATAATCTCTTCTGGAATTAATTTTGTTCCCTTTAACTTTTTTTCATGACCAATTATTTTTATATGGGTAATGTTCTTGATGCCCTCCTGTAGATCATCAAGTCTTCTTTCATTATTGTCCAATGCAGCAAGTCTGTTCTTGATTTACTTTTGAAATACAAGTGGATGCACTCAAGGTTGTGTTTTGGCCCTCTGGAACTTGTTTTAATTTCCTTTTCTTTAAATAGAAACCTTAATGCTTCTCTAATTAAACCATGGTATAATGTCAATTTGTGCTATGTAATATAACTAACAGAAATTTGCTCTATGAATATTTTTTCAGCTTCACCCTAAACTTGGGTATAAGCAATTGAGGGTTTGTTCTACAGTGAGCTCTTCCCTGGTTTTAGTTATTGGTGTTGAGCTTCTCCATCATCTCTTCTCACTCAAAATCACTCTGCTATTGAGTAGATTCTGACTCTCATAGCCCTTATAGGACAGGATAGAAGTCCCCAAGGAAGTTTCTAATACATTTTCTCTTTACAGGAGGACAAAGTTCCACCTGTGTCTGTTTGAAAACCTGGTGGTTTTGAACGGCTAGTATTGCAATTAGCAGCCCGAGATACAACCACTATGTCTCCAGTGTTTTCCTATAGATATAGTCAGTTTAATATCTGTATTTTCCATCAGGAGATGCCTTTGGTATTATTGAAAAAATGGTATTTGCTTTGAATAAGTCATCGGTGTTGAACATTTTTTATCATAGGATTTCCAATTTCATTTCTCCCACCCAGATCATATTTTCCAACTTCTCTTCCTTCTTTTATGTTTCCAATTTTTGCATTCTAGTCACTAATAATTAGCAACATAGTTGCATGTTTGATCAATCTCTAACTGAAGAACTGAGTCATTTGTAGAATTCTTTGATTTCTCCATTATTAGCTTTAATAGTTGATTCATAAATTTGAGTAGTAGTTAAATCGATTTTATTTCCTTGAATTCAAATAGATATAAATCTATTCCAGCCTGCACTGTACTTCAAAATAGATATGGAATTGTCCTTTTGAGAATGAATGCAATGCCATTTATCTTGACTATATTGCTTCTGGCAGAGTAAACCATATGACTGCATCAAAAGGGCCACTATCAGTTCATTGTAGCTCACAGATATCTAAGGTGTTGACCTTTTGTGTGTTCCATTTCCTTTATGACAACCTCCAAGTTTCCTAGATGCAAACCTTGTATATTCCAAGTTCTGATTATTAGTAGATTTTACAGATGTTTCTTCTCATCTTGGGTTGTTCCTCATCAGCAAGTTAAGATCCCCCAAAGCTCCCCTCCCTCAGGCTTGACTCCATGCAGGGTGGACTCTGCTTCGAGAAAACAGTTCATTCACTCACATTTGTAGTGTCTCTGCATGCGTCTTCCCATCCTCTGGCACTGTAGCTCCAATATTCTGCTCCCATTGGTGTGGCTTCCAGTATTTGACAAGGTTTTTTCTGTATGCATATTTTATACCATAATAACAAAATATGCTGCTCTATAACAGGTTGTATTTTATATGATGTTGCCGTCTTTTACCTAGTACAGTGATATGCACATAGGAGGCACTCAAAAATATTTAAAATGCTATTTATTGCATTCAAGAGAAATTTCATCTAAAACTTACTTATGTTGTTTTGTGACATAATGTACAGAGTCATTTAAGTATATTTTCTGAAAAAAAATCAGTCCACTCTTCTACTCTAAAAGAATGTCTCAATATTGAGATCTTGTATCTGTATGAATAAGAAGCACCATAAGGAAGATAACTTCAAATTTTAAGATTAAAGTTAAAAAATAGAATACATGATACTATAAAGTTAATGAACTGTACTTGCCAGTTTTCCCTTCCAAACTAGAGAAGGTAAAGAGGTTACTATATGAGCTGAGCTTTACAATAAAACTCCTTAATTGAGGAAAAACTGTAGACTAACCATATAAACAGGCTAAATAACAAATTATATAAGTAAATTAGTAAATTGATGATGGTATATTAAAAAAAATGGAATATTCTCGTGGGTAACTTCAACTTTTCAGTGTGCCTTGTTACGCTTCTTTAAAAGTAGCATAGTACTTAGAGAGGTGACTGACTGAATCAGTGCGCCAGGTTGTTTTTGTCCCTATCTCTTAGAAATACTTGTAAAAATTTTAAAATACTGGTTCAGCTATGCTGTTAGGTTTTAATTCAAGGCACATACTTTAAAAAATTCATGTGCATTCTTTACGTGTGAAAAGAATACACTCAACTACCACATGTTCATTAGAGGAAATGCATATGCCTATTTCACAGGGAAAATGTTAGTTATGGGCAAAGGGAGAAGAAAATACTTTGAAAAGGATGCTCTTTGAGTTTTCACTTGTGAGCTCATTGAAATGGAAAAAAAAACTACCACTCAAAATTTTCTTTTCTTTCCTTCTTTCTTTTTCTGTGGTCATATAGAGTGCCATAATTATTAGAATTCACGGGCACCTAGAAACAAATCTGTACCTCACTATCCTCAAGGCAAAATGTAATGTTTGCTGACTATCATTAACTAATGGTGCACCTCAATAGTTTAACTGTATTTTTTTTCCATCTTTAAATTTTATAACTGTATTTTTCTTCAGGGTAGAAAAAAAATATGGGTCAATTTTCACTGAAGTGGGCTGGATTTATATATTCACTTGTCATCAGTGTCAAAAGGATTTGTGCACATCATAACCCTGGACAGCAGGATGAAAACTTGTCTCTGATTGGACACTAGGGATATCTCCTGTACATACAAGATAAGTGTAATATTGAAAAGATAAATTCACTTAGAAATTCATTAAAGTCAGCATACTTTAACAATTTGAAACTTGCATAAATGTTCATTACATTATTTACTTCTTTGTAGAATAAAGCTAATATTAGCATTTTAATATCAGATGCAAGGTGCCTTCATAAAAGAATGCTTTACAAAATCTGCTAATACAAAACTTTTTAAACTGTCCATCATTTCCAAATAAAAAGATCGTAAATTCCATAAATGACTAATCTTTACCACTTACTTAGAATGAATTTTTATTTATCCAAGATAAGAACATAATGATTTCAATACATTTCAAAATTTGTCTAAACCTTGACTCACAATAATTCATGCTTTATGACACACCTACAAATCAACATCTCTGAATTTTCTAAAGACATTTAGATTATGTGCTTTGGAATGGAAATATTAACTATTGGATTATACTCTTTTTCCCTCTGTATTGCTTTACCGAGCCTCAGTATGGTGAATTTACATGCGTGTGTGCTTGTCATGGATATGTATGTTGTATAGTACACCTTTATGTCCAAAAGAATCACTGAAGTTCCTGGGTTATGATATAGGGGCCACTGGGCTATGGGAAATATAGTACAGGTAAAACTGTGATCGTTAAGTCTTACTGTTGTCCAAAATACATTTGCAAGTATTCTGAACTCCAAAGATGATTATATTATTTCTATTTATAAGAAACTAGAACATCAATTTTAGAATGTTATCTAATACATTTTTGTAACATTACCTTTAACATCTGAACAATGTTCATTTAGAAAGTACATGTTCCCACATTATAATGAACCTTACTATAGAAACATCTTTGAACTGTCTATATGGCTAGCATGTCCCTTTCTCAAATTCCAAACTTTTGAAGACTTTGAAATGCTTAAATGTTTAAGGTCTAGAGCTAAAGAAAAGCAGCCAAACATCTGTAAAATGTTGGTGGGATCTACCATTGCTTTTTTTCTCCTATTTTTCAAAATAAAGATGTTGCTCAAATAGGTCTACCAATGTAGACTCTTAGTCAAAGATTTTACTCTTGAGGAGAAATAATTCTACCCCTTAAAAATTTGTTATATTGCCCTTCATTAAATTTTATAATGCCATATTAACTTCACTCACTTGAAAGTTTCTTGAGTAGTATTAATTTTGAATTAATGTCTTATTAATATATCTCAGTCATGATTGGATGTACTATTTGAAACACATTTTAGGCAATCAAACTAAAGAATAGGAGTTTTAAGAAAATTTAAATTTAATTAGGAAACTTTCAAGTATTTCGCTTATGAATTTTGCTATGTTTATCTCAATAAGTATCTCCTGTTGCATTTCATGTTTCCAACATCTATACATAGTTATTTTAAATTGTAAAGCATTTTGGAAATGATAGAATTTAAATACACAAAGAAATGTATTTTATCTATGTCTCATACAATGCTATGGTTATGGTTGGGACTCAATCATATTTGGTAAAAATTTAATCAAATTTTCAATCATGTTTTGTTTTTTTATGGTTTGATACTGCTGAAGTGGTTGAAGAACCCAATCAAAGTAATGTAGAGATATCGAAATAAGTAAACCACAGCCCCAGTCCTCAGAGAGAATGCTTTATTTGCAGGGTGAGACAGTAGCTAAGTATAAAAGAGAATGCAGTAAATACTTTGAATGTTATAAACAAAGTGATATTGAATGCATAGTAGAGGAAAAGCTCTACTCTCTTTAAATTGTGATCTTTCTAGAAACCAGATACAATTATTACTATATAGTAAGTTTTTGTTATTGGACAATATGATCTATTTGTTAGGAAAAATCTAAAATTCAATTATACTATCTTAAATAAAATACATTTTTAAGGAAAATTGTCAGAACAAGCAGAAACCTGCAGTAGTGTGGTAAGGTATGCAGTGGACTGCATCACTAGGTCAGCAGTTTGACACCACCACTGGCTCCACGAGTGAGATATGGGTCTTTATACTCCCATCAAGATTTAGTGTAGGAAGCCCACAAGGGAAGTTCTGCCCCCTTCTATTGGGTCACTCTGAATCAGAATGAACTCCTTGGCAGTAAGATTTTTCTTTTGTTATTTTTTAATATATTCTCAAATGTCCCTACCCCCTTTCTTACTCCATCTATTATCAAGTACTATTGTTCACAAATTAGCAATGTGGTTCTCAACCTGAAATTATAACCTACTCTGTAATTTCATGGAAGCTTGCGGCATTTCTTGGTACTGGTTGCTACACCTGCCCTACAAAGTGATCACTGTAGTACAGCAGATAAAGAATAGGCCTTGGCATTTTATGCAATGCTGTTTCTCATCTAAGTAATGGTAGATATTAAGTTTTTTATTTGGGAGGAGGGGAACTGATGGAGCATAAGCTTTCTATGATACTTTAAAAATGTATATTCTTGAGAAGAAAACTTGTAGTACAGTATCATTCAGTCACCTGTATTTCTCTTGAAATCTTTTAATACTTTAATGTAACATGTTATGTAGAACAAAATATGAATTTCTTTCTACCTGTATGCTTCGAGTACCCATTGAACTTGTTTACCTAGATCATTTTTGGGAAAATGAGGGTATATTCATTTGTAGTCCTCTGAGTTAAGATAAAGCCTGATTTTCATTTTCCTTAAAAGTAAGATTTCTTGGGCTAAGCCCCGGTGGCGTAGTGGTTGAGTGCGGGACTGCAGCCCACTGGCTTGGTGGTTCAAATCCAGCAGCAGCTCTCCAGGATCAAGGCTAGGCCTCCCACTCCCACCAGAGGGCAGTGATGCCCTCCCAATAAAAGTAAGATTTCTTTAAAAATGCATTTTAAATAATATATAAACTAAGCAAACAAATGTTTTTGCTTAAATGTGCATATCATTTTGCATTCTTAGTCGTATTCTTACATTCTTAAACATTCTTAATGGTTTAATTTACAGAAATTATATTTCCATTCATTATGTTTATTAAGGACTTACTATGTACAATTGATGAGTTCTGTTAGCACAGTAGGTGATACTCAGTTGTTAACTAAGCTGTCAGTGATATGAGACAATGAGCCTTTCTTTCAAAGATGTGACACCCTGATTCCTTAGCAAGCACAGCTTTAACAATTCCACGAGCTAGTTTTATGTTGTCCTACCATTATGAGACAGTATTGATTTGAAGGGAAAGGATTTTTTGTATATACCTTTTCAGTGTACCCTTCCAAAGAAAGGTGAGCAAATCGGGTTGGAATTAGAACAATCTGGGGAAGAAGATACAGCATTGCTGATGTCAGATGGATCTTGAGTGAAAGCAGGGAATACCAGAAATTTATTTATAGTTGTTTAGTTTGCTATGCAAACAAATCATAACAAACTATAAATACCTTGGGAAGAATGGGAATTCCAGAATACTTCATTGTACTCATGTGGAATTTATACACCTGGAGCATGTATAAGGAGAAAATGGGAATGCTGCATAGCTTAAAATCAAGAAAAGTATGTGGCAGGGTTATATTTTCTACCTATCCTTATTCTGTCTGTATGCTGAGAAAATCATGAGAATATGACTTATATGAAGAAGAATATGGCATTGTGATTGGAGGAAGACTTATTAACCACCCGCAGTATGCAAATGACACATTCTTACTTGCTGAAAAAGAAGAGAACTTGAATCACTTGATGAAGATAAAAGACTATTTCAATATTAATCACAACTCAATGCAAAATCCTCAAACTGGATAATAGATAACATTATGAAAAATGGAGCAAAAGTTAAAGTTATCAAGAAATTTGCCTTGTTTGGATCCACAATCAATGCCCATGAAATCAGCAGTCAAGAGCTCAAAAGACAAGTTGCATTAGATCAACCTGTTGCATGAGATCTCTTTACAGTGTTTATTTAGAACAAGGTTATTGCTTTGAAGACTAAGATGTACCTGACCCAACTCATGGCATTTTTTGATTGCTTCAAATATATATAGAAGTTGGAAATTGAAAAATGAAGACCAAAGAAGGAATGTTAATTTATTCATTTGAATTGTACTGGAATAGAATATTGAAAATACCACTGACTGCTTAAAGGACAAACATCTGTCTTCGAAGAAGTACATCTAAAGTACTCCTTAAAGTTGAGAATGGTGCAGATCTGTCTGACGTACTTTGTACATGTTGTCAGGAGAAGCAATTACCTGGAGAAAATCCTGTTTGACAAAAGTGAGAGGCAGAGGTAAAAAAGGAAAACCTTCAAGGAGATAGCTGGACACCGTGACTGCAACAATGTGCTCAAGAGGCTTGGAGAGTGTGGTTCTGTAGTGGGGGCTCTCACTGTGGCTTGGAACCAACTCAATGGCTTATAAGAACCACATCCTTTCAGATACTGATTTTCTTATATTAAATAAAGGAAAAGTGAATCTATGCAATCCTGTGGTTTATATTCTAGTGCAGGCACAGGGAGCATCTAGCTGGAAGTCATATAAGGTCTGTGAAATCATCAATACCAGTAAACAATACATTCCACACCAAAGAGAAGCAATCCCAGCCATCATATTAGGGGTGAGTTTTTTAAATGTTTGACGGTTTGAACAAATGTTATAAGTTTCTAAATGAACTTTGACAGAAAAAAAATCCCTATTTCAGTGGATTGGAAAGAGTCAACCAACTAAATTAGCAAGAAAAATATATAGTAATTTAGATGATGAAAACTGCTATTAAAATAAAGTATAAAAGGAGGGATGGTATGTTTCAGCGTGCCATTTTAAAAAGCTGGTCCAGCAAAATCTCAGGGAGATTGCATGAAATCACAGAGGAATGTGAGGAAGCAAGTCATTGTCCCTTCAAAGCTGGTAGATGGATCAATGTGCCCAGATGAATATACCTTGCATTTGTAAAGAGTGACAAGGGGCTGAGCCCCAGTGGTGTTAGTGGTTGAGTGCGGGACTGTGGTCTGCAGGCTTGGCGGTTCAAATCCAGTGGCAGCTCTCAGGAGCAGCGCTGGGTAGCTTCCACGACCACCAGAGGACAGTGATGCCTTCCCCCCTCCAAAAAAAAAGACAAGGAAATCAGTGCAGAAAGAACAGAATGCTTAAGGAGAGAGTGGTTAATATGTGAGGTCCAAGTGGCTAGGGCAACATGCATGTGAGGGTGATCATAAGGAGTCTCATAGGCCATCGTAAGAAATTTGAGTTTTGAGCAGTGAAAACTACACCAATCTTTCTCAGACATCATTACCAAAAACGCTGAGATTATAGATGATAATTATACAATAACTGTCAATTAAAAACATGTTTCAATGATAGCTCTCTGACTATTGCTACCTTGTCCCTTTCAAGAGAATTCCCATATATTGCTTCATTTTCATTGACATATGTCCGAAATCTTAATTCTTATATCTTTCCCATCTCTCAAGGACAAGGTATGTGTACACACACATACAGATATCCTAACCTCGAGTTGAAATATATATATATATATACACACACACACATATATATATATATATATATATATATATATCTTCTAGAATATGGGGTTCCAGGTATAACAGACTCTTAATACCAGTTGGAATTAAGAAGGGCTTAGGTTCCGTGAAGAAGTCCTTATGGCACTGTCAGTAGGCATTGGGCTGCCAGCTGAAAGACCAATGGTTGAAACTCACCAGCTACTCTACAGGAGAAAGCTGAGGAGGCTGTCTGCTCCTGGAAAGATCTACAGTCTTAATAACCATAATAGGATTACTATAAGTCAGATCAATTCCAAAGATATGGATTTAGATTTAAGTTTAATGAATTGATTGAGATGGGCATAAATGCTAGAAATATATTTAAAAGGAAGATAGAATAGACATAATTTGAATATTGTTTTTATTCAAAGTTTATAATGCAAGGCCAATTAGAAGACTACCATTTATCAGAAAAGAAACCTTCATAAGTGTTGAGGCACATTCTAATTTTGAAGGCTCTCCCTTACATTACTTGGTGACCTGGTCATTGATTACTTTTCTCACTGGGCAAGACAATGCATGGAGTCAAGTCATTAAGAAAGTTGATCAGCCTTGGGTTATGAACTATGACAAACTCGATCATTTTTTGTGCAAGTACTATTCAAAAATGGTCAAGAATAAATATCTTATGAAACAGTTTTTGTTTCCCTGTTAATGGGGATTTTTTTAGTAATTTAGAACTTATGCTTTCTTTAAAAAAACTATTGCATGTTAGGTGAAGTTTTACAGAGAAAATGAACTGATTTAAAATCTTTGCACATACACTTTAATACAGCTGATCCATTGCAACCCCCAAAATGTAGCATTTCTTATTCTGCTTGTTCCCTGTCCCTCCTCTTTCCACTCAACAACCTTGTTTACCAGTCTGTGGGACTTTTTCTTGGGGAGATGCTGCATCTCTGATCATAAAAGATTGAATATTCTGTCACAGGAATGGGATAACGGCCCAAATTGAAGGGTGAATGGGGATCACCATCTTTCAAGACCCACTTGTCCCTCTCACATTAGTAATATTTATGATTTTGAGTTTTGATCTATATTTTTCTCTCATGTTATCCAGGATCATCTTTACTTTCATGGATAGGACGTGTGCTTTCCTGAGCTGTTGGTGAGACTAGCCAGGCACTTTGTAGTTCCTCTAGTCTCAGAGTTGTTGAGACTGGTGGCTATATGATCTGTTAGTCCACTAGACTAACTATTTTCACATGTCTTTTGATTTTTATCCCTATTCTTTTCTTCCGAGGCAGGCCAATACTAGATTCACCATTGAGGACTGCTCACAAGGTTTTAAGGTCCAAGTCATTAATGTTATTTTCTTAAATTATGGTTATGATACTTACTAACAAAAACAAAGCCCATAGAATTTTCCCACTTTGAGGATTATTCTATTTATTTATTTATTATTCATAGGGATTTACTATACATTCATCTCTATGTAGTAACCTATGGTTACTAGTCTAATGAGAATCTGTGTAGCCAGACAGTGGCACTAGCAGTTTTCATTCAGATAAGAAAAACTTCATAGCTTGACTCTTGATATAAACCTAAGGTTAGCTTTTTAAGTAATGGACAGTAATGCCAAAAGAAACTGGACAGTAATGCCAAAAAAAAGTGTAACTGGAAAACCAAGTATTTGTGGACTAAAATTCTTAACCCAGTGGAATACAAAACTGATTAGTCTCTACTATGAGTGTTTCACATTCCCTATTTGCATAGTCCCTTCCAATTATTTCCTGGAAATTACAAAGACATCGATCGAAGGGAACCATGTAAAATAATTTGATTTCACCCCAGTCCAGTAGAAAATATGCAACTTTGGGAATAATTACCTTTAAAAATATTCCCTGCTGTTAGCCTCTTCTATAAAGGATGTATATGTATCTTTATGGTACATTATAAAAAATTAGTTGTAGACTCTCAACCCATTGCTTTGATTCGTTTTCTTTTCACTATGTAATTATTCATAGTGAACAGCAGCAAACTGTTACATATCCTCTGAGTGCCAGTAACACAAGCAGTCAATTACTGTCCTTGTGGCGTGAATGGTTTAGTTCTTAACTACAAACCAACAGAATGGTGGTCCAAATTCATCCAAAGATGGTTGCCTCTCAACTTTCAAGAGGTCACAGCTATTGAAATCCCCATGGAGCGAATTGGACTTACTCCAGAACAGCAACTCATTTAGTTTGGGTATCGGAGTAAGAGTAAAATAAAGAACAAATGGTTAACTTTTCTACTTTGATCAAGAGCATGGTCTACCTTTTTCAATGAAGGACACGAAAGTTGGATAAAAGGATCTCAAATCTCTCTTTCTTAGATCTTTCCTAACCTAGAGTTAGCAGGGCCTATTCATATAACACTCACTTTCAAAATAATTCACAAGTTAGTTTGCTTCGTATGTCCACTTGTCTATACTTACTTGAGAGTATAGTATTCTGTACTTGCAACTGTGCTCCAGCTGTAATTTTTCTATGTAATGAATATAGGAAAACTGCCACTTACCTCATTCTAAATGAGTGCTTGATCCAATGTAGGACATGTCATACAATATTGTACTAGTTAATTTGCTTCTGACTAAAACATTAAAATCTATTATCACTTGTGTTTTTTTTGGGGGGGGAGGGATAGGCATCACTGCCTCTGGTGGTCGTGGGTGCTACCCAGTGCCTCTCTGAGAGCTGCCACTGGATTTGAACCGCCAAGCCCACGGGCTGCGCTCCCGCACTCAACCACTTATGCCACCGGAGCTCAGCCCTCACTTGTGGTTTTCATTCTTATTATTTATTTCTGTGACTATATGAATTTTTAACTAACTTAATATTTATTCTTATTAAACATGATCTGTTAAATTTCATCCACTGCTCCCTTAGATTGATAATGTTTTCAATTTCTCACTGATGTTTGTTCTTTCTTCCACTTCATCAGAAAATTTAATAAGAATTCTCTGCATATTTTGATTCAGGTCATTAATACAAATATTGATCAGGATATACTATGAATTGGTCCATGTATTATGATCTTAGACTTTATTAACCCTCATCTGTTTCCAGGTGCCTATTCTATATAATGATTCTTATTGTCATATCATCTTTCTACAAAAATTAAAAATGCTATCAAATATATTTTGGAAGTTCACATTTATCAGGTGGAGCAAATTTGGACATGAATTATTTTGAAAAAAAATTAAAAAATAATAATAAAAATAAAATTTTTTTGAAAAATGAAAATAAAAGTGAAATAGCCCTTTATAGTAGTTTGTTGCATATTTATATTCTTTTTCTAAGGGCCACCACACAAACTTAAAATATTTTATAAAATTATTGAGGGCAAGTTTTAAGTTCAAGGAGCGCTAATGATTAGAATTAACATTATTTGAAGAGAAATTAAGATGTCACTATTAGATTATCCACAGTCCTTTAATAATTCTCTCTTATCCATGAATTCAAAGGTTAACCAATAAGTGAATATACCCCTTCTTTCTCTTACATGGCTAAAGATAATTGAAACATGTTTTTCTCATCTTAGTAGCTGTTTAAGCTTTAGTACATTTAGAGTTTGGTTTTCTGATAATGTGCCTATATGTTTTTGTCAGAGTCTTGTGTGCATTCTTGATCATGGATCCTTCTTTTATGTTAACTAAGGAAAGTAGCATTGTTTCTGACATTGAGAGTAATGTTTGGCTACATGAAAAATAAGTAGGTAAACTGAAGAAAAGAAAATTATAAAAAGCACTACCCCACTAGCTATTTAATTTCTGGTTTTTGCATGTTATGATTCTATAAATTCACTTTTATAAAAGGAGGATTGAATATATCAGAATTGTCTCTGTGCTCTTTTAGAATCAAGTGAAGGAATAAGTGTTAGTGGAAATGAACTAATTGGGCACAGTGTTATATAGTAACATTATTATTTTTATCTAAAGGCAAAGGATATATGAAACACAGAATAATTAGAAGTTCTATTTCTGTGGTCGAAATGAAAAAAAATGAAGTGATTATTAACATTGTTAAATATCTTGATTTGTTATGAAGAGGACAGAAACAGATGTTACCACCATAGCACAAAATTCAGAGAAGTAGTAGGATGCAAGAATAATAATGAAACATGAAGTGGATTGTTAGAGTAATTTGATTTGAAAAGCATTTGGAATTGATTGTTGCAAATTGGCTTGTGAATCAATGACTATATAATTTTGTCATATGTTGCTAATAGTAATAATTGGGCTCACTTGAAAATAGAAGCAAATTTACATAAAATCATGCCATATTTTGATATTATTTTGTTATAATATAATTACTCTTAGCAAGCTTAAGACAAAATCCTAATTATGTGAATGCAAAAGGAACCACTTATGTGTTTTCCTTCCAAATATTGGGCTGTTTTGTCATGTTAAAACTGTAAAAATTGTCCTGTGTAAGTGTTGCAAAGTAAAAGATCATTTAGGGAAGACAAAAATAAAAATCTGAGATTTATTCTAGAATCATAGAATCTCTGATATCTATAATACACATGAAACCTGCTGGCAGAGTGAATTAAGCGTTTATCTGCTAGCTGCAAGTTTGGCAATTCAAGTTCAACAGCTGGTTTTTCAGAGAAAGATGTGACTGTCTGTCCCCATAAATATTTGCCTTTTCAGAAGCCTTATACTCTATAATAGGGTCTGTATGAGCACTGGTACATCGTTGCAGAATGAGTTATTAAGTAAGGCGTGATTTTCATGATGTAAACTAGGGAACAGCACAGGTAAAATCTATGAGATAGAAACATATTATATTTAATTAAATGGAAGTATAATATGGTGTAGGGATTTTAATAGAAAATTATAAATAGAAGAAAGAGCACATTTTCAAGTATCTAGATAGAGGTTCTGAATACATTTGAAGGAAAGACATGGATTCAATTCACTTGATAATGAATTGTCTGTGAGATTTTTAGAATGAAGGCAGAGTTCATAACTATTATGAATATTCAATAATTTAAGACCCATGAAGAGTTTAAAACAATGGTACTTAATAAGCATTACACAATTCTCACAAACAAGCAAAATCATTTCACAAAGGAGATATATTTGAAGATGCGTAATTATGTATCTTCCAAATTTAGATCAGTGGTTCTCACAAGAGAATATTTTTCAAACTACAGGTAGATGTCCTTCCCAAGGTTATAGTTTTCCCTGTGACAAAGGTAGTTGTTTTTCTATGTGGTATTTATTAATAACAATATCTGGTATGCATTTATTTTCTTCCCCTTTGCAACTATGAGTGATCAATGAATTTAAACCAACGTTATTTGAAGTATTCCAGATAATGCTTCATAAGGTCCAGGGCATATGCCCTTTTGTCATTCCCCTCCTTTCTCTGTCCTTCTGCATGGAATGTAAACTGGGTGCTGGAGCTCTCCCTTGCAGCTATCTTGGTAAGCAAACTGCAACATGTATTAGGATAGATAAGAAAAATAAAAGTCAAAGGACCATGGGACCCTGATATAGCTTTCCTTAGTGGAATACTTCCAGACTTCTTATATATAATGTTGGAACATATTGTATCTTTCACTGGTTGAAGATACCTAGTTCTGCTTTGATTTGTATACAAAAATATTTATAAATGAATCCCCTTTTCTCTTGAGCATCACGGGTCTGTAGTAGTGGGAACTATGGTGACAGTGTCGTGTACAAGTCTAGACCCCTGGAGCACACACATTTCAAAACAGAGGCAAAGGAAGATGCAAATCAAACATGAAGGGACAGGGGGAGAAGATTGAAAGAGAGTGGAGGGAGAGTTGTATCAAGGGAGGAAAGGGGAACAATGGATAAAATGTTCCAGAGAGATCAGAATAAGAAATGTATAAATCAGCATTTTGAATTGGATCATTGGCTTATTATTGGTAGAGAAATTTCAGGGAGCTTTGTCGGGATAGTGGGTTGAAAAGGGAATAAGTAGGCTCAATCACTATCTCTGGATGAATTCAGACTTACAGGGCCCCTACAGAGCAGGGTAGAACACTTCTCTGAGTCTCCAAGACTCTGACTCATTACGAGAGTAGAAAGCTCAGGTTTTCTCTGATGGTGTGGTCAGTAGTGTGGAACTGCCGGCCTTGTGACTGGAAGCCCAAACAGAAACCAGGCCATCAGTGAGCCATTGAAAAGTGAATAGTAAATGAAAATTATAGGAATTTCTGTCATTGCATTATGTATAAAATGATATAAGTGAAAAATGGGAAAAGGAAATAAAAGGCTACATTTTCCCCATGAACTTTAAAAAGTTCTCTTATGTGCATATGTGTATATGTTTCTAGATATTCATATGTCTATATCTGAACACTTATGTAGAGTCCTACAGTCATCTAGAAATTTTTTACTCTTCTTTGCAGTTGACATAGACATGGAAAGGCTTGTCTCGTAACCACAAAACCCAAGATCCTTACTATACCATGCATTAAAGGAGTTTACTGTGAAGAGAAAGCAAGAGGACACAGTATTTCAATACCATTCCCACCAAGTTTACAAACATTATATTTTACTGCTTACCTCCAGTCATGAAGAAGCTTCCCTTCATGATTCCATGTGTTTTTGTTTTGTTGGTCTCCCATATAGAGCTGACCCACTTGCATTTTTTAAGGGTTGTGACCATTTTCCTTCTAGTTCTCTCTCACGTTCTTCCTTAGTTACTATCATTTTGTATGAAGTAATGTTGTTGCTGCTTTCTTATCGTCTTCATTTCACACTTTCTGAGCAACACTCTTTTAAGTCTGTTTATCTCCTATTACTCCTTTCCTCATAGATACTTTTGTCATGACACCCACCTTACAAGTCACCTCTTCCCCTCAGCCTGTCTTAGAACATGGTTAAAACCAGTAATTAAATGTTAATGCAAGATAACGTATCAAAATCAAGTACAATAGTCATTTTAAAAATTAATTTATTTTGTCTACCTCATAGGGTCTATTGATATTTTTTTAAAGAAAGTCGGTCATGATAGTGTACAACGCTTATGAAAGCCTTTTGAAAATTCTGAAACACATGATATAGCAACACTGTCATTTTTTTATTTGTTTCCACAGAATATATATTCTCCAGTGACTGTTAGCTGTTATGGAGAGCACAGAAACTATAGTTTTTCTATTTCACCTGAATCAAAAACAAAAGGCATTGGCATAAAATCAAAAAAACCAAGGTATCTGATTCCAAAAGGTTAGTAATATGACATATCAACTTATATCTAATAATTTTTTTTGATTAAATGTAAAAAAGACAATAGAAATTAGAGGAGTGAATTTGGAGTATAGATTTCAGCCCATGAAATCTATTCTGAAAATGCTAGTTACAATAGAAATACCTCATCCAATATGTTTTAAATATACAAATTAATAGGGTGGCTTTATGAGTCTCATGAACCTGATATTTGGTAGAACTTGAGAATTAAGGGGAAATAATCATTACGAAAAAATGCTGAGCTGACAGCTTTTTAAAAAATTGCTAAGTCAGCACAGTTGGGATATCACTGAACTGTCATAAAATGTCCTTTTTATGGCATTATAACATTTTTCTAGTCTTTGAACATGGTTATTTTAATCATACAAAATCCATTTTATTATTCATAAATATATGGTTGCCAGCTATATACCTTCTATTTTATTTTTGTAGGTTTTTTTCTAATATAATCTGTTTTGATCAAATGACATCTTTTTTCTTTCTTGCAAGTTCAATACATTCACAGCCATTTTGGTAAAGTCATTTGAAATCATCAGTTTTCTCAAGGATTTCTTTTAATTTTTATATGTTTAAATATTCAAAACTTCTTCTTTTAAAAGCCTAGAGTATTTTTGTTATCCTTCTTGATTTTTCTCTTATTTGCTCATAACCTGGCCTAACTATGTCATATTCTCATTTTACTGGCTAATGATATTGTTAGCAACATATCACTTTCACATACTCCATAATCTCTGAGCCTTTTAATATAGTAGTATATCTAGTCAAATAATAAAAATTAACTTCTATGAGCTAAAATTAAGTATACATATATGCATATATATATTAATTCTATTCTCTGAATTGCCCCACTACAAAAGTTAACATAGAGGCAAGAGCCCTGCTACAAAGGATAATTTAGTTCAATGATTTTAACAGCCATTTCTATTACTCACTCATATCACTAAATGACTTGTTCATTCTGACACAATAGCTTGAAATTTTTTACATATATCCTACCAGTCTCAGCTATGAAAGACAAAGATTCAGGTATCTTATAAACTTTCCAAATACATATCCCCTCCTTTATTCTTCCATTAGAATTATTTCATTATTTGGTGTTTACCTTTATTATTTTCATAAATGTTATTGTTAGGTGAGGCATGGCAATACTATATACAACAGTAAGGAAAGCGTCTGATTCTGTCCTGCTCTCACAATTATTTTGCTGGACCCCATTGTTGAAGCTAAGCCAAAACATCCTGTCATGGGCCTTTCCCTTTCTCGGCGGCACTTCTCATTTACTAAGCATGGTTTTTCCTGAGGCCCTTGTGTCTTCTGAAAACATGGCCAAGATCCAAAGGATGAAATCTTGCCATCTTCACATCGAAGAAGTATTCTGGGTGTGGACTAGCCCATGGTTCATCCAAACTCTTTGTCAGCACCATAATTCAAATGCATCCAATTTTCTTCAGTTTTCCTGTCCAACTTTCACGTGCACGTAAGCACCTTTCTTTGGATTGGTTAAAAATATGGAGCTCTTCCCATCAGTTGGCCATATATGTGACTTCCAAATCTCTTGATTTAGATTAGTGAATGCTTCCAGTCCTTCACCTGCGTGTTGAAACATTTCAAATGGTATTTACCTGCAGATGTGAATGCTGTCACTGTAGCATGGACTTATTGCTTAAGTACAGTTTGCTCATGCTCCTATGCTGCATCGTGAAATTGTTGAAAGTCAGATCATTCTTTTTTATTACATAATTTTATTTAATACTTTATGTTACACTAGGATATGTATATGCTCAGTAAGTTAAAAAAAACAAAATATGCCTAACAGAACTGATAGTCACTATGAAACAGTTGCTGTACTTGGCTGCCAACCATAAGGTCAGAGGTTCAAGTTCACCAAGGGTTTCCTTGGAAGAAAGGTCTGAAGATATACTTTTAAAAAATCAGCCACTGGAAACTGTACAGAGCAAGTTTTATTATAAAATCCATAAGGTCACCTTGACTTGATAAATTAATGGAAACTGATTTTTTACTATTTTATTCAATTACATCATTCTGTCTTCTTTTCTAAGAATTCATCTGAAACGTATGATATGAAGGCACTACCATAGGGAGAAACACAAATTAAACAAACCTTGGGAACCAATTCCTGGACAAAAGAGGCCATGAACGAATACATCACCCACCTTTTATATACCTCACACGAGTCACCTTGAAGAAGACTTGGAATTGTCACGGGTCACTCTTTCAAGAGGGGGTACTTGGGAGAAGACCTTCTGCTGAAGCTACAGAATCCTGTGACAAAACTGGGACAAATTAGTGGGCTGCACACAGGAATGGAAGGAGAACTTTGTTGCAATGTAGATTATGACAAAAATACTAATTATAAATTATCAGGGGCCCATGAGGGAGTGGGTAAGGAGTGGAAAAAGGAGGAAATAATACCAAGGGCTTAAGTAGAAGGAAAGTGTTTGGAGAAGGATGATGGCAACAAATGTACAAATGTGCTTTGCATACAATGACTGTATGGATAGATTGTGATGAGAGTTGTATGAGACCCAATAGAACAATTTTTAAAAAAAGATATAGCATCTGGGGCTTTAAAGGCTTAAAGATAAATAATTGACCATCTGGCTCAAAAGCTACAAAGTCCACAAGGAAGAACACCCCCTTGTGTGATCCTGAGGTGCTGATGGGATCAAGAGTCAGGCATAAAAGACCCAGAACAACAACAGCAAAAACATTTTGATGTGAATGAGGGGGAGGAAGCAGTGGAGACACAAAACCCATCTATAGACAACTGAACATCCCCTTACAAAGTGTCACACGGAGGAAATGAGCCAGTTAAGATGGAGTATAGCAAAGATAAGATATAAGACTTTCCACTAGTTCTTTAATGCTTCTTCCCCCAACTATCATGGTTACAATTCTACCTTACAAATCCAGTTAGACCAGAGGATGTACACTGGTACAGATAAGAACTGGAATCCAGGACAGATAAACTCTTCAGGACCAATTATCAGAATAACAATACCTGAAGGGGGAGGGTGGGGAGAATGAGGGAACTGATCACAATGAGCTACATATAACTGCCTCCCTCAAGGGTGGACAACAGAAAAGTGGGTTAAGGGAGACATCGGATCGTGTAAGACATGACAAAATAGTAATCATTTATAAATTATCATAGGTTCATGAGGGAGAGGAGTTGGGGGGAAGAGAGAGGGGAAAATCAAGTAAAAAGAAAATGCATTTAGAATGATGATGACAACAAATGTACAAATGTGCTTGAGACGATGAGTGTATGGAGTGTGATGAGAGTTGTATGAGCCCCTAATAAGATGATTTTTTTAAAAAAATTGAAAAATAAAAAGATAAATCTGCAAAGAAAGAAAAAAGAAAAGATAGCCAAGACCAGAGTATAGGAGCATGTACATTTCAGCAGAGACAACGCTAGCTCTGTGGCCTGTACATATTGATGCCACATTATTTACCAAAAGTGATGCTCATCCTAATTGCAAAATAACAGCAATGGAGTGTTTTCTCCTTGAGTTGTGTTCTTTTCACATGACTCCAGGAAGGTGGACATTGATGAAACAGTAGAAGACCTCATTTTCCTGGCAAACAGCAGTTTAACAGCTAATGGGACCCTACACAGAATCTGGATGCAAAAAATGTAAGAAACTGGAAAAAGAGTGACCTGTGATTTAATCATTTTATCACATTTTGCATAGGTGATGTATCCTTCATTGAAAGTTAAAAAAAAGATGTACTTTTTTTTCATGGTAGCATCTCTTTCCTTCAAGAGACTATGTTTCCTTTGGAACAGATTAGCACAGTTTCCTTTTTGACCACATAGAGTAATAGCAAAGCATCTACCAGGAGATACAAACTGGAATCAGAGGAGGATATGGCTTGAGGAATGTCTGCTGATGTCAGCATTATCTTGGCTGGAAGCACAAAAATATCAGAGAGATTTTTACGTATGTTTTATTAACTATGCAAAAGCATTAGACTATGTGGAATCTAGCAAACCATAGGCAATTTTGGGAAGAATGGAAATGCCAGGACACTTTGTGATGGATCTGAAGTACTTAGTGATGAGCATCAAGAACTTAGGCCTTCATTATAGACTGCAGCTCAATGTAAACACATTAAAAATCTTCACAACCAGATGAATAGACAGCATTATGATAAAAGGAGAGAAGATTGGCATTATCAAATATTTCATATTGTGTACAACCACAATTAAGGTCTAGGGAAGCATCAGTCAAGAGAGGAAAAGATGCATTACATTGGGCATATGTGCAGTATGAGACCTCATTGAACTGCTGAACAGCAAAAATGTCTTTGAAGAGAAGGCAAAACTGACACGAGGTGTGGTATGTTTAATCCCCTCATAAATGTGTGAGGTTTGGGCATTGAATAAGGGAGACTGAAGAAGAATCACTGCATTGGATTAACGATGTGGTAAAGGATATTGAGGGTACCATGGACCGTCAGAAAAGCAGATGAATTAGTCTTGAAAGAAGTACAGTCAGAACATTCCTTAAAAGCAAGGATGACCCGCTTTCAGCTAATGTACTTTGAACATGGAAAAAGACTGCAGAATTGGTCAAGCAGAAAGGCAATGAGAAAGAGCAAACTCTTTAGTGAGATACACTGGGTAATTGGCTGCAACATTGAACTCAAAAATAACAATAATTTTTAGAGCGCTGCAGGTTTGAGTAGTGTTTCATTTTATTGTGTATAGAGTCACCCTGTTTCAGAATCAACAAAAGGCACCCTAAAAGCAATGACAACATCAAGTGAATCATGTTTATCTCATAGATCATGAGAATTTTTTTTTTGTTTTGAATCCATTGGCCTTGTTAGTGCTTATTTACCCACTTTCATATATTACTTGAACGTACTTAATTTAATTCAAATGTTTAAAATATCAAATTTGGGCAGATTTAGAAATCAGGATCTCATTCAATTAGTCTGCAAAATTATATTTGTTAAACACATGTGAAAAACTATTGTTCCTCTTTAAACTCAAAAACTCTAACAGAATGTGTCCACCAGTAGTCAAAATACCCTGTTCTCCTATTTGTTTGCAAAAGCATGAAAATATATTTACTAAAGTTTTTTTCAAGTAAACCTTGGTAGATGATGATGATGATGATGATGATGATGATGATGATGATGATGGAGAAAAGATAGAAGCAGGAGGCGGCTCATTATGGTGAGGAGAATTATGATGGATGATAAAAGCAAGAAGAAAATAATTAAATTTTCTGTGGCACAAAGTATTTTCCAAAGGTGGCCATAACCTTTTCCATCATACGTGCTTTCCTAAGATGCTGCCTTGCCAATTCCCCATCAAGATGTAAAACCTACCCCCCCCACTGTATCTAGGTTGAACTTAATGATTCACTTATAACCAAAAGAAAGCAGGAGAAATGATTCAGCGTGCCTTGGAAGCTAGGGCAGAATGAGCCTCAAAGCTTCTGCCTGGGTCCTTTGGGATCCTTGTCCTTTGAATGCTTTCTTGAAATGCACGGTGTTTTAATCAAGCTGACTTGCTGTGAAAACTGACACAGGAAGTTACACATTAGTAGATCAACAGTCTCAGATGTGCCCGATTTTTTATTTGATTAAATAAATTATTATTAAAATAATGACACAAAACTGGGATGATTCAATTAAATAGCTAATAGGAGATTTTATCTTTTGTCGCCACAACAGACCACTCTTCGGTCAACTGTGAGACACATAAAATGTCACACACTGAAATCTTCAAGTCAATGCATAATGTGGAGGGAACTAGATAAACATGGTGAAATTGTAATGAACAAGTAATTAGTAGTATAGTTATAACTATCTCAGACACACCATTCACCCATTAGTAGAATATTTGTGTGAAGCCCAAGTATAAAATAGATGAGAACAGAAGGTCTGAGGATTATGGGAGCATTGTTTCCCGCCAATATAAAAAGGATAGATTGTCTCATGTTTTCTAGCATATTCGAAGGAGCTTTTTATTTCTGTGAGAGATTTCTGTGATGAGTGAATGAAAAGTGAGCAGATGGAAAACTTAGGCTTTTATAACTTGCAGGAAAACAAAATCTAACAAGAATAAAGCATCTCTTACTACTTTGTGTGTCCCCAGTGTTAATAATATTTACATTGTCATAAAAATGAAAACACTGATCAAATCTAAAACTATAATGAAACTCTACATGAGTTTATGGAACAACTGTATTGACAGTAAAGGAGAGGTATATAAGAATGTCCTATATAAGAATAAAATAGGTAATATCAATATTGAAAAAATATATGGATATTGTCTATTATAATTCTTCTATAAGTAATAATGCTCTTTCAAAATTATCTCAATTTGCTTTGACCTGAAATCAATGTATATGAAAACAGTAGTCAAGAAGTAAAAAGCATTGCAATTCAATGCTTATTGCATTGGATAAATCGGCTGCCCAAGACTTCTTTAAAATATTGATGAGCATTGTATTAAAGAGTGTCAGAGGGTGTCACTTTGTAAACTGAGGTATATCTGATCCAGGGCAGGGTATTCCTACTTGCCTCATGTGTGTATATGAAATAATCCAACGAGGGAGAAAGAGGAATGGATACTTCAGATTGTGGTGCTGGCTAATAAATGACATTACTGTGGCAGTCATGTGCTTATGTTGATTTTATGATTGAGATGTAGGGGTGGAGTCTAGCCTGTTAATCTGGAGATAGCCATTATGTAGTCAGTGAGGCCGCTGTGTGGGCATGGCTTTCTCCTGGGAAATCTCACGATATTTTCCTTATGAATATGAGAAGCTATCTTCCCCACTGGTTGGGAGTTAGTCTCAGAGACAATGAATCATGGATAAGACAAGATGGCAGTATCCGAGAAGCTGGAGGAGCCAATGAAGAGACCACATGGCTTTGCCCTGATGGAACTGGACCTCCAAAGCTGGGTCGGCCACATGGAGACATCTGCCAGGGATGAGTTGCTTCTGCTGTTGATGGACCCAGAGCCCTGGAAGCAAGGAGCCATGTAGAGACCCCTGCCAGAGCCAGGATTCTGCACCCACTGACCTGTGACTTTGTGAGTCAGAAAGAGACTTTATAGATGGATTTCAGGCATATAGGTTAATATCAGACTTATGACTTTGAACTGGACTGCGCTGGGATGTTTTCTCAATGTCCTGTTCCTCTTGTATATAAACCTTTTCCTTTTATCTATATGTGTCCTTTTATCTCTATGAAATTTGTACCTCTACTCTATCTGGACTAACACTAGTACTGTGGGCTACCAGAAGAACAAACAAATATGTCTCAGAAGTACAGCCAGAAAGCTCCTTAGAAGCAAGAATGGTGAATGTTCATCTCACCTACTTTAAACATATAATGTTTGAAGAACTATATCACGGTTGGCAGATGAACAGTAAAAGAGGTTAAGACCACCAGTGAGATGCATTGATACAAAGGCTACAACAATGGCACAAACCAAAGAACAGTGCTAAGGGTGGCACAGGACTGGACGGTGTTTCATTTTATGGCTTACAGAGTTGCTAGGCGTTGAGATTGACTTGGCAGCACCTACTAACTGCAAACATGGAAAAGACTAAGAAAACATACACTATGCATTCTATAAAGTGTTGGCTAATAAAGGAAAGATACTGAACACTTTTCCAATTAGTAGACTCAGTGGAAGGGTAGCAGGAGTGAGAAGTAGAAGAGCAAGGATTCCTGTCTTTCATGGCATGTTTTATAAAGCTGCTTGTCATTTAAAATTAGGTATGGACACTGTATTTGATTAAATTTAATTAAATAAGTCCTATCTAAAATAAGTTCTATCTAATCATGTTGAATACTGGCACAAGGTTTTGGAATATGAAAAAATGACAGTGTACTGAATTTGCAGCATAGAAGCCAAAAGTGAAGTTGACTGGGGCAAATTCAGCAAATTAGTGAAGCCAGGACCCATAATGGGGAATTGAAGAGTGAAAGACAGTAAAGAGATAGTGATTGTTTCCATAATACACTTTTTTGAGTACTTTTTTTTCTTGACATCACTGCCCTCTGGTGGGAATGGGAGGCCCAACCTTGCTCCTGGAGAGCTGCTGCTGGATTTGAACCACCAAACCAGTGGGCCACAGTCCCGCACTCAACCACTACGCCACCGGGGCTCAGCCCTTGAGTACTTTCATAGTCATTATCTTTGAACTCATAGTAAACACAAAATAAAGAATCCAGCCTCTGAATAACAGAGTAATTCTAAGTTATAATCCAAAGGCGTTTTCAGTGTGAAGCATACATTGTTATTTATATTATCAAAATATGTCATTTTATGCTAATTACATAGGTATATAATAAAATATGCAGGTTTGCATATTAAAAGTTTACAATGGCTGAGCCCCGGTGGCGTAGTGGTTGTGCATGGGACTGCGGCCCAATGGGATGGAGATTCAATTCCAGCAGCAGTTGTATGGGAGCAAAGGCTGGGCCTCCTACTCCCACCACCAGAGGGCAATAATGCCCCCCAAAAAAACAAAAAAAAAGAAAGTTTACAATATGTAGGTTGATTAATAGGAGATGAAAGATCTGGTAAAAGCATTAAGTCTGATAACTAATATGAGTGCATGACTCGGTTAATATTTTTCATATACTATAAACTGTAAAGAGGAATCTAGTTCCTATAAGGCCTCACGCCTCTTTAGAATATAGATCTGAGAATTTAGTACCTCATAATATGGGTTATCTTGCAGAGGAAATATCCTGTAGGAGGAAATAGTTCCCCTTTGAGATGCTGGATTGATCCTGGAATATGAATGATAGCTCAAAGTTTTTACTCAGGGAACATTGAGTAACATTTTTTTCTCTGAAAAGAGACAGTAAGCCAAATAACATTGTGGGCCAATTCTCTAAGTACTATTTCTATTAAATAGTGGTCCTTTATGGTAACAGCGATGTCAGTAAACCAGGTTTGATGAAATTTAAGAACCTAATAAAAATACATGGACAGCTCTCATTCCTAAAATTGCACATATCAGCACATATTCATATTATTTATAATTTGAAGCAATTATATGTCTTCTGAAGCCATATCTATGTATCTTAAATGAGTTTATAGAAACATAATAGCTATCATTTAGACCTAATTCCAATTGTTATGCTATCTCTAAAATTTAAGCTCACCCCAGTAGGTGATGGTTCCAATATAATTATTTGCACAGATGACATACTTTTATACTTTCAAATAAACACTTAAACATTAAGATGATTACATAAATTTCCTTAATATACTTCAGCTATGGAAATTGTATGATGATAGTTATAGTTCAATACACTTAAAAATTGTACAGAATTCCCTTAAAACTTATGAAATGCACTATGATTCTAACAGACTAAAATTTAATCTGATTGCTGTTTACATAATTTGCTTATCAGAGCTCAATTTAGTATTTTATTCTGATAACAAAGAATCCACAAAATAATCTTCCATTCAAATTTTTAATTCAAAATAAAATATAAGCATATTATATATTTTCTAATACTTATATTTTAATAAAAGATCAGACATAAGATTTCATATATTACTTACTATTATAATTCCTACTTTATATCATATTTCCCAGTCGTTAGCAAAGATTTTTAGATACTTATTTGTCAGATAAAAAAATACAGTCAGATGGAAGGACCCCTGGTTGCTTGTACAATAGCCACATGCCCTAGTTTGCCCTGGAGAGTCACAGTCAATGTGCAGTGTTCATAACAACTGACCCTTTCCTTCTCAAAATGTCTTAATTTTCATTATGTAGAGTCATATAATGTATATACCATTATCACTCTGTTAGTCATAGGTCAGGTTAACTTGGCTGGGCTCTTGTAGTGGACGCTGATGTAGATTGTTGTCTGCGTAGAGTTTGGGTGGAGCAGGGCACCACTTTCCTGGGAGTACAGGAACCCTGTTGTTTCTTGCTCAGAAGCTATTAGGGATGATTCTGAGGACTACCTAGCCAGCTGTGCTGTGAGTTTGAGCTGTGTCTTTTCCTCCCTGGGCTTGACTATGACCCTAGACAGCTGGAACCATTGATTTGGACGATCATGTAGGTGGCCATATAGCAGGGTGGTGCTGGGCCTTATGTGAGGAGAGAGCTACTCAAGGGGGGGTGAGCGGTGCACAGACCAGTCACAGCTACTGCAGTTGCTGGCAGTAGACTCAGGTCTATCTTGAACAATGTAGGTGGCACTGGGCTGGCCACTCTCAAGCAGGTAGACCAGTGTTCACCTGGTCCTGGGCACAGATGGGTTCTTGGGAATAAGTACTAGATGTTGTGGTAGTTGGAGTGTGTGATGGGTATGTTAATTCTACCAGGTTCCCTTATTGACCTTGTAAATTGGGGTAACTAGATGGCAGACCATTAATTATTTGTGTTTGTAATAGGTGGCCCATCTACAGTAGGTTGCTGCCCAACTTCAGGTTGTCCTCTCCTTATTTGCAATCCCAAGGTAGATATAGGTTGTTATTGTGGGTGTCCTTGGGAGGTGGCACTTGTGTTCAGAAGATGGTCTATGTAAGGGGACCCTTTGTTTTCTGACTACATTTCCAGGGGCAGGCTTGGTCACCCAGTATCCCTGAGTATCCCTGTGATACGTTCCAATTCCTGTGGCGGGGAAAGGAGCCCTTTGCTTTCCTTTTGTGAAGCCATCTGAGAATCTGCCTTGTTTGACTCAGGTCAGAGGGGAAGGGGATGGGGGAGAAGGTCAAGTGGGGGTAGGAGAGTGAAGTCTACTCTTTATGCCTACCTAAGTAGCCTGGGGCAGGTGGGAAAGTATAGCAATATTGGACATAGTAGAAGGCTTATTTTGTTGACTTGTTTTTATGTGGTCTCTTAACAGTCTTTCAAAGATGCTTTCTCAAGCCCCAAACTGATAAACCAGTTTGGGGCCTAGGTTACAGCTTTTAGCTTATATTGGCTTTTTATGTTTTGTTACATTAATGTCATGTTAATGAACCAGGTTTGTGTTGGATTTCATTCAGCATTATAAAAATGGACACAGTATTGTAATGAAAACATTTTTAACATGCTTTTTTTGAAGTGACTTGTAGGGTGACCTGGTATCAGGGTTGTACCCCTCTGTCCCCTAAAGAAGGGGTACCAGATTGAATGACTGTACTATGTCCTGCTGGTTCTGAATCTCCTGACCGCCCTCCTGTGCACTTCCTGTAACCCCATGCACAGCTCTGTAGGCTGTGCTCCAGGGACCTGTGACTGCCTTGGGTCAATCTTCTCAGGCAGTGGTCCTCAATCTGTGGCCTGCAACCACTATGGGCATCAAACGACCCTTTCAAAGGGGTCCCATGATTCACAAAAGTAGAAAATTACAGTTATGAAGTAGCAACGAAAATAATTTTATGTTGGTGGAGAGGTTCACCACAACTTGAGGAACTGTATTAAAGGGTCGTAGCATGAGGAAGCTTGTAAAACTCTGTCCTAAGGGCTCTCTAATTACAGCAAATTAGTGCTTAATTATCTAATTTTGGCACATTGCCAGGCTGTGAGACCAGTTGGAGAGGGGATCTACAGCAGATGGACCATGAAGTTGCTCTGTTCTTGAACTGGAAGGGGAGAGGCAAAGTTGGTGAATGCAGGTGTAGAGAGGGTCACAGAGAGGCGAAATCTGGTGTGAGCTCCTGAGGTTCGTTCTCAGACGCTCTCTCAGAGCCTGGGATTCTGACCACCTTTAGACAATAGTCTGAGGAAGTTACTATGGCATAAGAAGGGGTGACAGATGCCATCCCATTGAACTGGTGAGGGATTAGCAGAGCCTGCAGGCACATGTGATGAACTTACAGTGTTTCAGCTAGCCCTCAAGTCATTGCTCAAGGAACAAGTATCACAGAGGAAGTCTGAACAACAGATCTTACCCTACCCTAGCCTACACAAATGTACTTAAACTCTATTTGTAGCACCCAGCTTTCCAATATTGGCCAACATTGGCCTTCATACCTCATAAGCTTCCTACCTAACAACAGTAGCACCAGGTGGGTGATTCTACCTTGACATCATCATCTGTTTGTTTCAAGGTAAGACATTTTAACCTAACTAAATTTTCCAAAATCAATTTTACAATGCTTTTTGTCTCATAAGAAGGATAGTCACAGCCTTCAGCTATGAACAGAGGGGATTGTCTGTGTGGACCCTGTAAGTGGATTTTGAGCTTCTGCTGTCATTACAACTTTCTGCAAATAAGGTGTTCGTAATTTAAGTTCTGATACTGTTCCCTCCTTGAATTTGGATTTTAGTACTTATAATCCTTTTATCACCCAGACTGATGAGCTTCCTCTATATGGACTTGGTTGACGCCTCACTTAAATGGCTGCTTTTTTGAAGATAAGCCTTTAGGATCCCAGGCACTATTATTTCTGGTAGTTGGCCACCATCTCTTTTCTTTACTTTTCACTGCTCTAGCACTTAAATCTGCAGTGATTTCTTCATCAGTGCAAGCATTCAGCAGGACCATGCTATAAGTTGGGTGAAAGTTAAGTGTGAGTTCAAATTCCACTCATATAGTTCTGGATTACATATGTCTCTGTTTCACCTTAGAGACATCATTATAATTTTATGCTATAGAACATTGCCAATCATATATCCCTGAAGCATGAGATAATTTCATTAACAGTTTCGTTAACTTATCCAATGGCATAGCATTTAAAACATTGTTGAGAAAAGGCCATCATAAAAGTTTAGGCTGCCTATGAACCTCAATACATGAATTTTTGACTTGTATAGGTTAAACCCTTAAATGACTGGAAGTCATTTACACAGACAGTGGTGTAGATGGTTTGGTGATGGGGCAAAACTTTCACTAATACTCCTTCACAGAGGCTGAATTGTGCTTACCAGATTAATACATGTCATAAGAAAGCAAGGAAAGCCTGATAATCAAAAATATATGCCCATTTATTGGGCAAATTTAAAGTATGAGATCCACACCAAAGTCCAATGACCACCCATTTTATACTCTTGGTAGAGCAATCATCTGCTTTTTTTAATGTATGATGTTTCAGTCTTAAATCCAAGGGCTACAGGTGAGCTTGAGGTACAGCCAAGTTAACATCATGGTATTTCCATATTGTGTCCTTTGGTTGTGGCCGATGAAGAAGGTTGTGCACCTCAAAGGAACAGAGTCTAAAGTCCCGATAGTCTGTAGCACATGGCCTGGGTACCAAAGACTGGATGCAAACTTGGCCAAAAGTGTCCAGGTAGGAACCTTGCACCAGCGTATACCCCCCTTGGGTTCTATATATGTATGTTAAGCAACTGTTCCTGATGGGAGATTTCTCATTTCCATTTTCCTACCAATGTAATTGCCTTCTCCAAGATGTGGATGCCCCTAACCCTCCATCTTTACTTGAATTTGCATATTATTCAAAGGTATGAGTATTTGTGGATTTGTTATGATCTTAGTACAGTTTTGTATGGCAGCAACTGAATACTCATCTCTCTCTTGCCTGATATTGAAGAATTGCCCCCAGCTGAGGGCCAGATATTCTCAGTGTCAGTGATTTTTAAGATGCACATATTGTGGCAGGGTTTGGGGGAGGGTTAGTGGATGTTTAATAGACACTATATTTCATTGCTTGATAGAGTTCTTTCCCTTATGCGTTAGTGTCTTTTACTATATTTTTGGATAATATTTTCTTGCTCTTTCTCTGCATCTTTCTATTTGTGCTATCAGTTCTTGGCATCAGAAACTCAACAGTAAACTGACATTTAAGCCCTGCACTCAAGAACTAACATGTTGATTGTAGTATAACATGATGAGTGATGTTACTGTATGATGCAGTGAATTCTATATGATGCAGTGAATTCATGTAAGAATTTATGTATGGTTAAAATGGCATATGCATCTGTTGTTGTCTTGGGATTAACAATAGGTGTTATATCTCACTTGTAAAATAAATATGATATAAATTGTTCTTTTTATGTACTATTCAAACTTCATATTTTTCTAATTAGTTAGCTTATAAGGAATTCATGAGTTTACCTTTTTTAAGGTTATTATACCTTCAAGATTTCATTTTATATTTCCTGCCTAGTCAACTATCTTCATTTTGTTATGAAAATGATACATCACTTCAGGGAAGATGCTTCAAAGAAAGAACTATATGTTTTCCTAAATATCGAATATGTGTTATGCTTTAGTAAGTTTTTTCACTATGAGTAATTACATATACACATTCCTTGATTTTGTTGTTGTTAAAAGATGTGACATTCCAGATACAGCTCATAATCATAATGTGTTCTAACAGGGTTTTATGCTCTTATTGTTGTTTTTTAAAATATTTTATAGGAAGTATAGCTGGAAGATATGTCAACCTTCCACAGTTATTTCAGAATAACATTTATATTGCATATGTATTTACAAAGAAGTAAATTAAAACTTTTTATTCAAAATCAGAACTTTTACATAAAAAAGTCTGAGAATGTAGCTTCTACTTCCTATGCAGAGTATAAGGTCTAAGGGTTAGTGCAAGTGAAGGATCATTATCTCACAGTGCCCGTGATCAGATGTATACAATATAGCTATTTTACTCCCATTACATGCCTTGTCTTTCTCTAAACCCACTTACAACTCTCAAATAGATGGTAAAGGAGATTTTTATGGTTTAGATTGAAAGACATTACATTTTCTGCCTCCAACATTTTTCTTCCAAATTCATCCAATTTGTTATATCTTGCTGATTTCCATTCACTTGTGCTTTAGGCAACTTTGAGAGTGTTTTTTTCTTTTCTTTTTATATTCTTCTGAGTTGCTTATTTAATGACTGAATTTTTACCCAGGACATAAAATAAATTCGGATGAGCAATTAGAACATGTACATACATATAAGCCTATAAATTGTTGTGGTCTGATTCAAAATGAAACAAGTAAGCAAAAATATAGTTTTTGTTGTTATATATGTAAGTTAATTGCTTTAAAATAATTTTCATATATTTACTACTAGAAAAAAAGTAAAAAGTTATATTCAGACAAAAGAAAATATCTAAAATCAAACCCACTGTGATTATGTCAAGTCCAATTTAAAGGGACCTTAGATAGTTGAGGTTGCAAATCTTCCAAAGAGGAGACAGCCACAGCTTCCTCCTTAAGACTGGCTGGTGGGCTTGAACTGCTCACCTTTCAGTTAATAACCTAATAGTGGTATTTGTGACTTGTAGGAAATGAAATAAGGTATAGAGCCATTCATATTTGCATTAAATATTCAAAAGCACCAATGCCCTGCACACCCAGTCCTCTCTGCATTTTCAAGCTCCCCATTCAGCTAGATGGGAAGGTGGCTGCAAGCCACAGTAAAGCATAATACTTTCAAGTGAGCGTAATGAAAAGCAGAATTGTTTTCCTTTTCCATGGAGGTCTTGGAGACTGTTTGCTTTACTAGCACAGCTACAAATGATGAAAGCCATTCAGATATCATGGGATCTTAGCCCAGAAATAAATCAATCTTTATCATATTTATTTATTGATCTTTCACTGTTTGTCTGTTGAACAAATAATCAGAGATGTTGAATTATATGAAGACCAATGTGGCCATAGGATTGAAGGAAGTTTTAACAAATTGAGATGCGCAGATGAAACAAGTTGCTTGCTAAAAGTGAGGAGGGCTAGCTGGACTTAATGGTGAAAATCAAGTGTTCATTCAGCTTTCAGTATGAGTAACAGCTCATTCTAAAGATAACCAAAATGATCACAACTAGATTTATAGGGAACATTATGGTACATGGAGAAAAGATGGAAGTTTCTAGAATTTCATCTTTCTTGGACTCACAGGTAAGTCCCATCAAAGCAGAAATCAAAGATCATGGCACAGGTGACGTTGGGTAAATCTGTTGGATAATCCCCTTGAAAGTATTGATGAGGAAAGATTATATTTTGAGGACTAAGGTGTGCCTGACCAGAGACATGATATTTTCCATTACCTCCTGTTCATGTGAAAGTTGGATATTGAGTAAGGAAGGCAGAAGAATAATTGATGTATTTAAATCATAGTGTTAACAAAGAATACTGAAAGTGCCCTGTGATTCCAAAAGTGCAAACATATCTGTCTTAAAAGAAGTACAAACAGATTTTTCCTTCGGCACAAGGATGGCAAGACTGTCTCGTGTCTTTTTATCATGAGAGACTAATCCCTGTAAAAGAATATTGTGCTTGATAAGAAAAGGGCCAGTGAAAAAGAAGACAATTTGTGATAAGATGGATGGATACAGTGGCTTCAACAATGAGCTCAACATAAGAACAATTGTAAGCAGGAGCAAGAGTGGGAAGTGTTTCATTTTGTTTTACATAGGTTTCACTCCTGTGAGTCAGAACAGATCCAACGGCACCTAAGAAAAACAGCAACATGCTGTTCAATACAGATATTAATACAGAACTAAAATACGGTCTATTTATTCTTCAAAATAACAAAAGAGCTAAAATATCATCTGTTTATTATTCAGAAGACTGGATATTTATATTGTGTATTGGTTGTACTTGATAGTTGTGGCAAGAAAATAACAAATTTGCAGGTCAAAAAATATGGAATAAGAAATTTGCAGATATAAGACCTTTCAGAGTTGGAAACACTGTCTGCTTCTAAATCTCAAATAATAACACATGAAATTCAATGAGGCAATATATTTTTCCAAATTAAATCTAAGCAGATAGATTATAGATGATAGATAGATAAATGATATCAATGAGGGTGGAGGAAAAGGCTACTGCTTGTAGAACACTTCTAGTAAGGATGATTTTAAAAATTGGGAATGAACAGTGATGTTTGTGTATGATAAACATAATTAATGTCATTGATTTGTATATGTAAAACTTGCTTAAATGGCAAAAGTATGTAGTACATATACTTACCAACATTTTTAAAACTCATATGTAGACTACTGGACATTAGCAATGGGATTTGGGTTTTTAATTTGAGATGTTGATATTACTAAGGGAAATAACATTATTGCCTGTAAAACAGGTATTTGTAAACAACCTTATTAATTATGATCAAGAAGCAATAGTTTAAATATTTTTCCTGTTAATGTGTTTAGCTTTATCTTTGAAAATGGTTTTCTGTATGTAGAACATACATAAATAGGCTCTGGGTTCCATTTGCATATAAAATATCCAACTTTAAGAAATGGGTTAATAGTTTAAAGATTTGAGGCTCTATTTTTCCAACCCAGTAGCTGCCATATTTCAGCTGCTCCCCAATATAACTCTATTTCATGTTAGCTGTTCACACTTTAACTTTTTCAAACTTTCATATTTATTGTGACATTATTAGAGAATATCATAGATAAGTCTTTTAAACTGCAAAGTGTGTGAATCAGATGGGATGAGAGGAGAATTTCTACAGCTCTTTATCTTTAGTAAGAAAATAAGTCTCACAGGAAAAGAAAAAGGGAAAACACCTGTTACCATAACACTTTTAATGACCTATATGCCATTTAAAAAATCAGGGAAAACTAGATTCATGACAGAGTTAGATACTACTGATTTTTTCCTTATATTTTATTTTTTCTTGTTCTTGAATCTTTGAATCACCTGAACTCAACACACTTCTAAGTACCACTCTTCTAAGTAGCACAGAAGACCATCTGCCTCAGTCAAGATGTCAGGGAGGTTTGTTGAAAACAGCTACTACATCAAACTCATTTGTGAGCAGTCAGTGCTTAGCAGCACTTGTTTTAAAAAGGCTTAGACCATTTGTTACTTCACAGATGGTTCACAAATCTGTAATGCATTTAAGACCAAACAAGCTCTGCTGACCACAAATGGTACTGCCTTCTGAGTGTTCCAGTGTGTTCTGAAAGATCCATGTGACAGTTAAAGCTATCTTTGCAGACAACCAAAAATAGACAATATGTTGTGGGACAGTTGTTTTTCTCCTCTACAGAAAGTGCTTATAAAGCACAACCATGATGATTTTATCATGAATTCAATGATGCCTTGTCCCAAAATATGTGTCAACTTGATTGGACAATGATTCTCAGTAGCTTGGCAATGATATAATGTAATTTGGTAATTACAAGGGTAAACAAAAATGTACTATTACTAGAACCTCAGGTAATCCAAGAGAAGGAAGACCATTCAACCCCCAAAATTGAAGTAACTGTAGAAAAGTCCAGAAATTAACAAATACAGAATTACCATTTAAGTTGTACTAGGATTCCTGTCTAAATTTGTTAGTCCAGGTAGACTGGAGAAACAAACTCATAGACACTTATATGGATATAAAGGAAAGATTTATATGAAGGAGGACTGGAACATTGAGAAAGCATCCCAACCCAGTCCAGTCCAAGGTCATAAATCCAACATTAGCCCATATGCCCTATACCAGTCTATAAAGTTTCCTTTTGAGTCATGAAGCATCCCGGAGCTGGCAGGGGTGTCCCCATGGCTCCTCGCTTCCAGGGCTCAGGATCCATCAACGACATCCAGTGGTGGTAGAAGCAACTCAGCACTGACAAGGATCTCCACGTGGCTTCTCCAGCTTCAGAGGTCTGTTTCCATCAGGGTAAGGCCATGTGACTTCTCCTCCTGCTCTTCCAGTTCCTCAGACGTTGCCATCTTGTCTTGTCAATAGTTCATCATCTCAGAGACTGACTTCCAGAAACTGAGTCAAGTCTCTCTTCTCCAATTGGGAAATAACGTGAGACTTCCCAGAAGTCTCAGGAGAAAGCCATCCCCATACAGAGAATTCATCGGTTACTCATTGGCCATCTCCAAATTAACAGGCTAGACTCCACCCCTACATCCCAATCATGAAGTTTACATCACGAATACATGACCATCACACCACACATGCATTTCCACCCCCCAACATATGTTTAAGTATGTGTCTGCAATCGTTGGGTGACTGCAGAAATGTTTACTCAGTATATTTGTCTTAATCTCCTTAAGGTACTTTTAAGATAAAATAAAACTTTTTGTGTCATGTCAAAAATGATTTTGAGGTTAGATTTAATATCAAATGTTGAACCTCTTTCTAAGCCCTTGAAGCACTGTATCAAATTTTATGCTGGGCTACATAAAATAGTGGTTTCCAGCTGGGTCAGGGGCTTTACAGGTAGTGTGGAAGACCTCTTGGGTAATTCAAGAGAATGAAGACTATCAACCCCCATAAATGAAGTAACTCTGGAAATCCAGAAATTGATGGGGGGAAAACCCCAGAACATTTTGCCCCTTCCAACTTCATTTTGCATGTAAAATTAACACAGTTTGGGCCCTTCAAGTATATTAAACTGCTGTGTTGATGTAGTGTAAATCAGAAAGCACAGAATTCTTTGAGAAAGGATTTGAGAAATAGAAACATAGCTTTCTGAACTGTATAGTCCTACTCAGCATATACAATAAGAACAATAACTTCACATTTTGATAGTTTTTAAAGAAAATTCTCTTTAATTTTATGGCAATACTTTTGGCTTACTTTCATATATAATGATGTTGTCACCTCATCAAGGAATTGCTGTGGGCTACAAACTGTTACTCATGTCATAATTCTGATCTAGTCTATTAGGATTTTCCCTTACAATAGAAAAAATGGTGTGAGGAGCAATGGAGAAGAAGACCTAATCACCACATGGAAAGAAGAGCAGAGTGTACTGAATGCTTTGGACTTATGGTCCCTGCACTAAGAACACTTAAACCCAAAGGAATACTGATGGCAAGGCACACTGGATCTACAGGGATGCTGACCCTACAGAGAGTGAAAGGAAATGAAGATTTTTCCCCAAAGCTGACAAAGAGGAAACATTTTCCTGTAGACATGGTGTCCTATGTATGGACTTCTAGGCTCCTAAATAGAGAGAAAAATTTATATTTTTTAAAGCCTCCCCTTTCTGTTACTTTTGTTACAGTAGCACTAGATGAGTAAGACATTATATATGCAAATATTCATTTTGTGAAAATTATGGCTTGTGAATTATAACCAATCACCTCAATAATTATCTGATATTATTAATAAAATTATGAGTGCTTTATCCTCAATTTTTATAGTATTATTAGTAATCTTGTAACTAGAAACAAAAATATTACTTAATTTTTTAGATGTAGGGATAAAATTTTAAAGTGGTATTGTATAGAGTTTTCAGAAAGTTCATGAAAATGGAATTTTTTTTAAAAACAGATTTTTTTCATGAGCTTTTAAAAGTTCCCTTATATTGACAATTTATAGGAAGTTTTATAGATAAATAATTTAATTATGACATCTTAATGTTAGCCATGTGTTTGCCTATGAAATATATGTCTATAAAACAGTAATGTATAATAGAATAAAATCAAATCTTTTTTTCTCTAGCTTTTCATCTCAACAAATAACATCACAATTTCCTTGGAAAGCACGAATCAAAATGCTAGTATCCATATTAGTTGTTATTTTTGTCACCTCCATGATTTAATTTATCAGTAAGACTTGGCCATACCAGTAATCGTATGCACAATATTTATGCTTTCCTGTAACTTCATTATTTTCACCTTGGACTTATTTATTATCAAATCTTTCCTGGACCACTTCCATTGCCTACCTCTGCTCCCTGCCCCTATGGTGGTATCTCAAACTGGTTATCTCACAGGGTTCCAGCAAATATGGCTTTCCATATTCCTTTCTCTCTGGTACATTTCCCCTAGAATGTTCTTTTCTCCAGATTTGTCGACAGTTTGGTACTTCTCATCTTTCAGGTTAAATAGAATTTCCTTTAAAACTCTTTTTCATCTACCCAATGTAATTGCAAAAACTATCTTGCTATCATACTTTAATAGCATTCATGGCATTTAATACTATCCTATGTTTTCTGATTTATTTCTTGGTATGTATCTCTTCCAGAGAAGAACATAAGTAACATGTGACCAGGGATGCTGCCTTTGTCAGTCAGTGCCATATGTCTCTGGTCTAGAAAAAAATGGCTCACACATAGCAAATGGTTAATGCCATATATGATTTCTTACCATGTATTATATTTGCTAACAGATTAAAATTAGGCACAGAAAGCATTTTTATAAATGGTTCATAAATAAATGGGTATTGAGAGTTTTCATAGAAACTGAATAATTCTCAAACAAAAAGGAAAGCACATTTTGAGATGAAAATTAAGAATTGGAGGAAATTTGGTTAAGATGATTCACATTTATGAATCTTGATTTTCTGCTGAATTTTTAAGTAGGTAAATGCCATATTGTTCATATTTCATGCTCTCTAGGAGGAGAATCTAATTTCATAGCCATAAGGCAGAGGCCAGATATGGCCCCACCCTCGATCTTTTTACTCTAGCCTGATACCAACCATTCCTTCCAAGGCACTCTTCTCTGCTTGGTTTGATAATCTGCTGCCATGATTACACAGAACTTACAGATGATATTAGCAATGAAAAGGAGTTGTGAGGAAAGTTAACAGATCCCTAAGAGCCAGGATCAGTAAAGACGCAGTCTCTGGTCAACAGCAACGACTCCCCTTGTCAGCACCTAAAACTCTTTAGTCCTCAGCCTCTGGGTCAGACCCTTGACCTCTGTAACAGGCCAGGCCACACCCACTGCTCTGCCTCACATCTCTTCAAGTTTCAAAGCTGCTCGTCTGCCTTGCCTCATGGTCACCTAACCTCAGCCTCTGGTCTCGATGTGGCATAGCTTCTGCTGCTGCCAACACTTCAAACAGGAAACCAGACGTCCCACTTTTTAACAATTGAACAATGTTCCGCGGCACTTTGAAATTAAAATAAATATATTACAATATTATTTTTGTGTTTTATGAACATTTTTGTTGTTCCATATAGACCAAATTTTTAATCAAGGACCTCCCCCTCCCCTCAGTCAATGGTGTCCCACTTAAAATCTGGTCACTGACTGACTTCAGTGGTGACCCTCCTTTGGAGACCATGCAGAGAATCTCTCCTTGCTTCCAAGATGGCACTTTAACCCAGAGGTAGGGTTGTGATAGTACTGGGTTTTTTGTCTTTCAGGCGATCATATCCAAAAGGAAACAGAGGGTGGTGACTTGGTTTGCACCGTCTAGTAGGATGAAAGGAACTCTGGCAGCATCCTGGGTTATGCCACGAGCTGCTGACCACGAGGCCATGGTTGGGACCCATGAGCCACAGATGAGGCTGTTTGATACAGAAGAGAGTCAAAATCTTGAAAACCAAAAGGGCTGTAGTACACTGCCCTGGGTGGTGGGTAACATGGTCAGATACAGCAAACCCCATGACCAGCAGGGCATCATTATCAGAGTTAGTCACAGAAGGTGAGCCCCTCAGTCAGATGGAGCCCACCTGAGTAAAAATCACAACCAGAAAAAGAAGGCTGTGAGGCTGTTCAATATTCCTATACAGCAACGGTTCTCAACAGGTTACCCCTTTGGGGGCTGATGACCCTTTCACAGGGGTCATCTAAGACTCTCCCAAAACACCCATTTCCGAAGGGCTTAGGAACCAGGACACCGCTCCTCTATTTGTCTCCAGGTGAATCTGCCCACATATAGCCCACATACAAGTACCAGGCATGAAGACTATTACCCATGGTACACCATGCTTCAAGAAAAAATTTAATTAGTTTGTAATTATACATGAATATTTCACAATACAGAAGTATATATTGTTTTTGTGATTCATCACTATACTTTAATTATGTTCGATTTTTAACAATTAAAATACCCTGCATATCAGATATTTACATTATGATTCATCACAGTGGCAATATTAAAGTGTTATGGCTGGGGGCCAGCACAACATGAGGAACTGAGTGAAAGGGTCATGGCATTAGGAAGGTGGAGAACCACTGCATATAGAGTCACTAGTCAATGGTCATGGTTGGAATTTCAGGTATCCATCCTTCCTTGAGCCATTCACATTTCTTAAAACTTGCTGAGATATAGTATATTAATATTGTACTTCCAGTCATAGTACATACTATGATGTATTATTTATTTTACTTAGCCCACTGTGGTAGTTATAAAATTTGGTGTTAGTTTGTAGATTAAGAGTATAGGGGTGTAATATGGTCTGTCAATAAGGATACAGACTATGAGGTCTGTGTTTGGGCTTGGTCTTCTCCTGAGGATCTAGGATCACTTGTATTTCCTCCTGTAAGTGGGAGGCATTGTTTCTCTCTACACTTACCCTCTGAGAGACATTCTATTGACCAACCACATGAAATGATGCTAGATCTTTGCAGCCAGAGATGCCACGTGGAGACACCTCCCAGGACTGAGATGCTTACAACACCACTCAATCCACAAGGCATCCCACTCACTAGCCTGTGATCTTCCTGGATCCCACATCATTGCATGTGTCTCCTGTGTCTGAAGAGGACTTTATAGATTGATAACAAACATATGAGCTAATATTCAACTTATGGACTTGATCTAAACTGGGCTGGGATGTTTTCTCAATGTTCAATGGTGCTCGTGTATAAAGCTCTTATATACGTATGAGTGTCTATGAATTTGTTTTGCTAGTCTACCCACACTAACACATTATGGTTTTTGGGAGTGGGGTACTAGAGAAAAAGTCATAAAGGTTCAGAGTAAATTTTTTTTTTTACTTACACCTCCTGGTAGTTTTTTTTTTTCTTTGCCTAGTCAGAGATCAAATATGTCCATGAAGTTTACCATGTTGTTTTCTGGAAAGAATGTGGGAAGCTAAAGTTTTGATTATTTTATTTGATTTTAGTCTTTGGTTATTCCTCTGTGAAATGGCAAATATGAATGTGATTGATGTATATTTTGATTTCAGGTGTACAAATCATCACTTGAATTTCTTAGAAACCATGCTGCTTAGAGAAAATGACTGACAGAAAATCTGGAACTTGTTTGATGCTTTAAGAGACCTAATCCCATAGTTTTGCATCAGTGGACTTGTTCACCTACAGATTAAGACAAGCAAAATTAGGATTTAACTTAACTGTTGAGTTTAGGATCTGATTCTATTTTGTTTTTACTGATTTATTCTGTTTATTATTATTGCCATGAATATCCCATCTTTAACTGGATTTAAGAAACACCTGCACGAAGGCTCTGAAAAAAAGTACCACCCAGGGCTTTGGAGTAGTCAAGATGCTTGTATTCTATGAATCTTACCTAAAGGTCCCTGTTGACAGACTGAAAAAAAAAGGAACTCTGGCATTTTGAAGTTTGAACTATAGTGGGTTTTTTTTCAGAAGCTGAAAAAAATGAGCAAAACTCATCTCTAGCATATTAAAGAAAGCCTATAGAGAGGATGAAATCTTGCTAGGTAACCACCTGGATCCACTTGTTGAGTGGAAGTGGGAGAAATTCAGCAATAAAGAGACAAGTTGAATCTGGCTACAGATACTGTGGACCTGGTTTCAGCAACTAGGGCAGAAGATGAGAGTGGGTTGACTGGTCTGAATTTCGTTACCTAACACAAGGGGGCCAGGGTTGTTGAGAATTTGTGAGGGGGCCATGGTCTAAGGCAGTGGTTCTCAACCTTCTGAATGTCATGGCCCTTTAATACAGTTCCTCATGTTGTGGTCTAATCCTCACCCCCCAACTATGAAATTATTTTTGTTGCTATTTTATAACTGTAATTTTCCAACTGTTTTGGATCAGGTGACCCCTGTGAAACAGTCATCCAACCCCCGAAGGGGTCTTGACCCACAGGTTGAGAACCACTCATCTAAGGCCTGGCTACCAATGAAAACCCTGGTGAGGTTTTTTGAGTCTATGATGTAGTGCAAATTGTCACCAGGCTTTAGTGGTGGCCATTCTTGATTTGATTTGCTTATGGATGCAAATTTCAAAAGATTCCAACAGTATTGAAGATTATCCATGTCAAAGAATATGATTGTCTCCTCAGATGATTGGGTTAGTGTGTGTAGTATAGAAATTAGATACCCAAAATTTAGGGGATAAAGACATGAAGTGGCTGGCTTGCAAAATTTTATAGATTGGGAAATAAAAGATTAAGGTGTAGGTATTACTTAATTGCAATTGCTAAGCATAGCATTTGTTTTGTTCACTTATAGAATGTTATGTTTAAATGAAGATGGCATATTTTTGAATTGTATGCTTTCTATTTTTATCCTAATACTTAAAGATATGATTTTGTTATTTGTTTGAAAATTACATATCACTAAGGAGTCAAGTGAAAGTGTCAAATTGACAAGGGGTAGCCTGTGGTAGTTAAATAATTTGATGTCAATTTGAAGTTAAGACTATAAGGATAGAGTCTAGCCTGCCAATCAGTATACAGACAATGAGTCTTATATGTGGGTCTGGTCTTCTCCTGAGACTTCTGGGAACTTCTGTATTTCCTCCTTGGAAGTAGGAGACACAGACTTTCTCTATGCTTACTACCTGAGAAACAGTCTAGTCACAATATCCATGGAACTATGCTAAAGTCTCACAACCGGAGAAACCACATGGAGAGCCCTGTCAGTGCAGAAATGCTTACAATGCTGCTGGATCCACAAGACTCCCTGACCCATGGCGTGTGATCTTCCTGCATTTGGTATCAATGCATGTTTCCTGAGTCTGAAGAGGACATTATAGATTGGTATCAGACATATGGCTAATATTGGATCTATGGACTCGATGTGGACTGGATTAAGTTGTTTTCTCAATGTTGAACTGCTTTTTTAAACAAAGCTCATATGCATATGAGTATCTATGAATTTGTTTCTCTAGTCTACCAAGACTAACACACCAGTTTCTTTATAATCCCATTTTGAAAGGAGATCTATTTTATGCTAATAGACAAGTTTAGTGTGGGATGCATTCTGAGTCTCCTTACTCAATTCAATTCCCGGGTCATACACTGACTTATTGCTGTGCTTCTCAGGAACCCTCACGTTGGTTTATATTCATAATTCCAGAACACTTCATTGTGCTCATTTGGAATCTGTACATGGCTAAAGAGGTAATTATATGAACAGAATTCACATCTGTGGTTTAAAATCAGGAAAATATGCGTCAGCGTTGCATCTTCTCACCATATTTATTCAAGACAAATGCTGAGCAAGTCATCAGAGAGCTGATTTCGATGAAAAGGAGGGCTGCATCAGGATTAAAGGAGGCTTGCTAGCAAGCTGCTATATGAAGAAAGCAGAATCTTGTTTGCTAAAAGTGAGTTGGACTTGAAGCACTTGTTTACACAGATCAAGATTATCAGTTCTATAGAGATGTCAACTTAATAGAAAGAAAACTCAAACCCTCACAACTGGACCGCTCGGTAACATAAAGATAAGTGGATAAAAGATTGAGGTGAAATATTTCATCTTGCTTGTATCCATAATCAATACCCATGGAAGCAGTAATCACAGACCGCACGATGAGTTGCATTAGGTAAACCTACTGCATAATAACTTTAAAATTTTAACAGGCATAGCTCTAACTTTGGGAACTCAGGGGCCTCTGACCCATGCCATGGTACCGTCAATTGCCTCATATGCATGTGAAGTTGGATACAGAATAAGGAGGCTCTGTAGGTTGTTGAACTCCCTCACAGATTTTTATGATTGTGAATCCTTACCCAAACAGATGGCCATATCTTTCTTCTGCCTAGCAGTTTCTGTGTTTGCACCACTGACCTTTCAGATAGCAAACAAGTCCTTTAGCCACTATACCTTGAACAGACTAAAGAAATAGATAAGTTAATGAATTAGTAGATGAATGAATAAAATTATTCTAGAAAGCTAGAAACCATTTACTACTTCCTTAAGACTATATGTAATGTTAAACTGCTGACAGGGGAAACTGGTGTCTGTTACATTAATGAAGTAGTGAAATTAATGGGCTGAGCCTCGGTGGTGTAGTGGTTGTGCGCAGGACTGCGGCCCACTGGGATGGAGGTTCAATTCCCGCTCACAGGAGCAAAGGCTGGGCCTCTTACTCCCACAACCAGGGCAGTGATGCCAAAAAAAAAAAAAGAAATAGTGAAATTAAAATGTGAGATCTGAGATTGCATAAATGCTGAGTTTCAGTTATACTATGTGGGTCATCCAAAAAGAAATTAAAATTGAAGTATCATTAAACCATCAGGATGAATTAAATCTGAAATGAAATAATAAGTTAGTAACTTTGAGGAAAATTAGCTTTAATATGACTGCAATGACAACAAAAGGTCCTTAAATATCTGTCTTACACTTGGTTCTACATGATCCCAAAAAGGACAATGCCACTTTTGTCATTTATATCATTTGTTAACATCTACTTTGAAACCAGTGTGAGTTATCATTGGATCCTATAGATGTTGTTATTCTAGATATTACTTAAAGGGCCGTAGTTAGTATGGATAGTGACTAAATATAGAGAAGACTGAAATCCTCAAAGCTGGACCAATAGGTGACATGACAAATGGAGAAAAGGTTGAAGTTCTCACGATTTTTGCCTTGCTTGGATCACAATCAATGCACAATAAGGAGAACAAAAGACAGGTTGCATTAGGTAAATCTGCTGCACAAGATCTTTTTAGAGTGTTGAAAAGCAAGTGACTTTAAGAACCAAGGTACATATGACTCAATCCTGACATTTGTCCATTGCCTCATATATGTGTTAAAGTTGGTCAGTGAATCAGGAAGACTGAAGAAGAATGAATGAATTTGAAATGAGGAGTTGGAGAATGATATTCAAAGGACTGCTTTCATGGACCGCTGAAAGGACAAACATCTGTCTTGAAAGAAATAAGAGCAGAGTGCTCACTAGAGGCAGTGTGTGATGGTAACACTCCATCCTACATCCTTGGGAGCTGAGGCCCTGGAGAAGGACGTTATGTTTGCTAAAGTGAAGGGGTAGCAACAATGAGGAATGCCCTCGAGGAGATGTCCTGACACAGGGGCTGCAGCAAAGGACTTGGGAACAATTTTGAGGATGTTTTAGCATGTGACCAGGAGGTATTTCCTTCTGTTGAGCCTGGGGTCACTATGTGCCAGCATTGACTCCATTATACCTTACGGCAACAATGTACAATGCTGAAATCCGGGTCATACAGTGCTTAAAACTTGCAGTTGAGAACTGAAAGGTCATTAGTTAAAACACAGTGAGTGTTTGAGAGAGAAAAGTGTGTGTGTTTATTTCCATCAAGATTTCAGCCTTTGAATACTTTAGATTGACTTTTCTTTTTAATCATTTTATTGGGGGCTCATGCAACTCTTTTTTTGAAATCATTTTACTGGGGGCTCATACATCTTTTTTCACAATACATAAATACATATATTATGCCACACATTGTCTCATGACTGCTGCCATCATCATTCTCCAAGCATTCACTTTTCCACTTGAGCCCTTGAATCAGTTTCTCATCTTTTTCTCTCCATCCTTGCTCCTCACTCCCCCACCAACCCTCAATACTTTATAAATTATTATTGTTTTGTCATAACTTATACTGCCTGATGTCTCCCATCACCCACTCCTCCAATGTCTGTCCTCCTGGCAGAAGGTTATGTGTACATCCTTATAGTTGGCTCACCCCTCTACCACCTTCCCTCCATTCATCCAGTAGTTCCTCTCTTACTACTGCCCCAAAGTGTTCGTCTGTCCTGGGTTCCACGTATTTCCATTTTCCCATCTCTACCAGTGTACCTCCTCCAGTCCAGCTGGATTTGTAATATAGAATTGGGACCATGATAGTTGGGGGGAGGAAGTGTTCAGTAACTAGAGGAAAGTTGTATGCTTCATAGTCACCCAACTGCACCTTACTGGCCTGTCTCCTCGCCACGACTCCCCTGTAAGAGGGTTTCCAATTACCCACAAGTGGGCATTGGGTTGCCACCATGCTCTCCCTTTCATTCATTGTGATGGGATTCTTGTTCTTTGATATCTTCTCCCTTTGATCCCCCCTTTGATCACACAGGCTAATGTGCTTCTTCCATGCAGGCTTTGCTGCTTCTGGGCTAGATGGCCAGTTGTTCGTCTTCAAGTCTTCATGATCCCAGATACATTATCATTTGGTAGCTGGGCACCATTGGATTTATCCTCTCTGTTGGCATATGCTCCCTTTTGTCTTAGCGATCATATCGGGAGGGTGGGCACACAATGATATGATTATTGTTCTTTGATGCCTGATAGATAGTTCATTCCACACCTCATGGTAGTAGAGACTGGTGTGCTTCTTCTATGGTGGGCTTTGTTATTTCTGGGCCATGTGACCGCTTTTTTGTGCTCAAGCTTTTAAGTCCTCAGATGTTGCATCTTTTGATAGCTGGGCACCATCACTTTTCTTCACCACATTTGCTTATCCACCTATTTGACTTCAGTGATCACATTGGGCCATTCGCGCTCAAGCTTTTAAGTCCTCAGATGTTGCATCTTTTGATAGCTGGGCACCATCACTTTTCTTCACCACATTTGCTTATCCACCTATTTGACTTCAGTGATCACATTGGGCCAGTGAGCATCATGGAATACTAGATTAATAGAAAAAAGTGTTCTTGCCTTGAAGGAGTGCCTGGGAGGGTGTCCAAGGTCCAGCTTCTATCATAGTACTAATTTTATAAATATATGTACCTGGATTTATTCCCTCCTTATAATATATGCTTACATTTACATATGTACATGTCTGTGTTTAGACCTCCGCAAGTACCCTTTGCTTTCTAGTTCCTTCCTCTATTTCCTTCTGCCTTCCTCTTGTCCCACTGTCATGCTCCACCTTCATTTGGGTTTCAGTACTTTCTCTCTATTACATTACCCTTACGTCGTCCCTACCAGGCCTCCCATACCCTCCTCATCAGACCGCATTTCGTCCCCCAATATGACCTCCAAAATGTTCTCTTTCATTGTATGCTTTCATAGGGAGACAATATGACAAGTCCTATTGTTGTTTGCCCAGTCCCCCCTGGGGTGGAGGTCCCTGCAAAGGTGTAGTCTTCTGGGCAACCTGGGCAGGACTCCGACCAGCATGCGGACCGGATCAGCTCTCTTTTGCATCCTCTGTGTCCACCTATCTCCTTGTGGGTATGGATTTCTGGCTCCTCCCCAAACCTGCTCTCTGCCACCTTTACTTCCAGGGCGGGAGTCAGTCTGACTCTAGATGTGGTATTCTCTTTTCATGTCTCCTTCCATGTATCCATGCTGTCTGCACACCTACTCCAGTTTCTGTAGAGATAAGACCAATACTTTCCCTCTGGGTAGGTTAGTACACCGCTCCCTCCATTATCCTTTCTTTTTCAAAGCCCCTTTTTCTCCCTCTGCCCTCCACCCTTCTCTCCTACTGTGCTGTACCCAACATGTACCTCCCTGGGTTTTGTTCCCCCCTCCTCCCCTTTCCCTAAATCTTTACCCAACTGTTATGTTATAGGAGGCTTCTCTTCTATACATACCTTGCTGATTGCACTTACCTCAGGGGACTCATGCTGTCTTTCTCCTTTTGTAATTGGCTTACTACACTTAGCATAATTTGCTCCAGGTCTTCCCATGAGGAGACATGTTTCATGTGTTCTTCAGTGCTTTTGAGTGAAGCATAGTACTCCATTGTGTTCATACAACTCTTATTACAATCAATACATGCATCCATTGTCTCAAGCACATTTGTTGCCATCATCATTCTTAAAATATTTGCTTTCTACTTGAGCCCTTGGTATCAGCTCCTCATTTTCTCCCTCCCTCTCTGCCTACCCTCATGAACCCTTGATAATTTATAAATTATTATTATTTTGTCATATCTTACACCATCTGTTGTATCCCTTTGCCCACTTTTCTGTTGTCCTTTCTCCAGGGAGTGGATTATATGTATATCCTTGTAATTGGTTACCCTTTTCTACTCCACTTTCCCTCCACCCTCGTGGTAACCCTACTCTAACCTGTGGTCCTAAGTGGTTCATCTGTCCTGGATTCCCTGTGTTTCTAGTTCCTATCTGTACCAGTGTACATCCTCTGGTCTTGTCAGATTTGTAAGGTAGAATTGGGATCATGATAGTGGGGGAAGGATTACAAACTAGAGAACGATTGTATGTATTATAATTACTATACTGCACCCTGACTGGCTCGTCTACTCCCTGTGACCCTTCAGTAAGGAGGGTACAGTTGCCTACAAATAGTATTTGAGTCCCTACTCTGCATCCCTCCCTTAGTCACAATGATATAATTTTTTGTTCTTTGATGCCTAATGCCTGATCCCTTCAACACCTCATGATCACAATGGCTGGTGTGCTTCTTCCATGTTGTATTTGTTTCTTCTCAGCTAGATGGTCACTTGTTTATCTTCAAGCTTTTATGACCCCAGACGCTTTATCTTTTGATAGCCAGACACCATCAGTTTTCTTCACATTTGTTTATTCCCCTGCTTTGTCTTCAGTGATGAGCATCAAGGACTAGCAATATGCTTTGCTTTATTTTTTGGTTTATATAATGCCACTGTCTAATATTCTGGTTATTATAATTTTTACACAATTTGATCTTTATTTACACAATAACTTTTAACAATTTGATCTTCATCTTTACTTACCCAATAACTTCTGCACAATTTGATCTTTATCTTTACTTACACAGTAATTTTTTCACAATTTGATCTTGATCTTTACACAATAATTTTTCACAATTTGATTTTTATTTTGTTCTAGATATGATAAATTATATGCAAATTTGGAATGAAATGTTATATGTATTAAATCCCTACCAATAAAATAATAATACTTAAAAATAGCATAAGATTAATCAGAGCAAAATCACATGGTAAGATAGATGCACAATAAAGGAAAAGAAGATTAGTTCTTTTTAATGCCTATGTAGATTTTGAAGCTACACTTCTTTTGGGTGGAGAACTTCTAAGGTGGTGCAGTAGTTTTACCTCATGTAATGCGTCTTTTGATCTCTTGACAGCTGCTTCTATGAGCATTGACTATCCATGTAAGACAAAATTCTTGACAACGTTATTTTCTCCCTTTTTGATGAAATTGCTTATTGGTTCACTTGTGGGGATTTTAGTCTTCTTCTTTTGTTGTTTTTGTTTGGGGGCATCACTGCCTCTGGTGGTGGTGGGAGCTACCCAGCGCTGCTCCTGAGAGCCGAGGCTGAATTTGAACCGCCAAGCCCACGGGCCGCAGTCCCGCACTCAACCACTTACGCCACTGGGGCTCAGCCCGGGTTTTAGTCTTCTTTACATTGAGCTGTTGTAATCCATCCTGAAGGCTAAAATCATTTATCTTCATCAGGAAGTGCTTCAATTCCTCCTCACGTTCAGCAAGCAATGCGGAGTCATATGCATACCACAGCTTGATAATAAACCTTCCTCTAACCCTGCTGCTGCATTCTTCTTCATATAACCCAGCTTTTCTGATGATTTGGTCAATATATAGTTTGAACAAGTATGGTGAGAGGATACAACTCTGACACATCTTTTCCCATTCCTTCCCCTCAGTGAGAGGTAGTTTCCAGCAACCCATTTTCACAAATATTTAAAGCCTTCAAAACCCCGTGGCACCATCATAGTCAGTCTTACCATTTCATTTTAAGTTGAGGTGGGCTCAATGATAGTGGATCTTTATGAGAATAAGGGAAGGTAACATTTTGATTATTTTGTTTGGTTGTAGTCTTTGGGTGATTCTTGTTGAAATGTCAAAAAATGAATGTTGTTCATATGTATATTTTTTAGCTCAGGGGTAGAAATTGCCTCTCAAATGTCTCAGAAACCCTGCCAGTTAGAGAAAATGGCTGACAGGTCAAAATGGCTAACAAAGTCTGACTCTTGCTTAATACTCTCAGAAGCCTAATACTATAGTATGTATCAAGCGAATATGT